>CADEHL010000662.1:0-235000 GCA_902827135.1 Harpagifer antarcticus | reverse complement strand
TTAGTCGCTCCACAGGATCAGAAACAGCCTCCAACAGGCCGCTGAGGTCGGACGGGACTTCCAGCAGGAACTTCTTCTCTATTTTCAACATTAAGTCATTGTCTAACACCTGTGGTGAGAAACAGGAGGCAGAGGGAAAGACACATGAGCTAGAGGAAAGAAATCAGCAGTGAGTGTGAAGGAACCACAGGGTCCCACACTCAGGAAGTGAGATTAAGTTTACAAAGGGTGACTCAACAACATGTGCTCATACCTTAATCTAAAATGCAGCACAGACACATTCTAAGATTAAAATGAATTGAAATAAGTAGTAGGTTGGTGTAGGGCTGCTCAATTAATCATATTTGAATCGCAATTACGATGTTGGCTTGCAACGATTATGAAAACAACATAATCGAAATAAAACGATTATTTATTCATTTTAATTCAAGGTTGTGTCTTCCTGGTCGAATGTACTGATTGTAAGTCGCTTTGGATAAAAGCGTCAGCTAAATGCAATGTAATGTAATTAATTAATTATTATTATTATTTGGTTTTTCAGGTGAATTATACTTAAAGTTCAGGGTAATCAACTGTTAAAAACATACTGTTCACATTTTTGTGAACAGTATGTTTTCAATGTAAATAGATAATCGTTTTTAATAATCGTGATATTAATTATTGACCCAAATAATCGAGATTATGATTATTGCCATAATCGAGCAGCCCTAGGTTGGTGTTGAACTGCCCGTCCTCTCTCACCTTAAACCGCCTTTTACATCAAGAGGTAGAAAGGTGAGAAATGATTTTATCTTGTATGACATCAAACTGAGTTTCGGTGTTTTTTTAAGTATCTGTATCATATGATTCAAGGTGGACAAATGAAAGAGCTAGTTAAACTCAAGCCACCACATGATAGAAAATAGATTAAATAAAATAAACAAATCAATATAAAATAAATACACACACCTATCATGATATACACATATATAAAAAAGTATACATTGTAAAAAGTATACAAATATATAATTGAATTGGGTGGACAGAATGTAATTATATTGTCTTGATAAAAAGGAGAAGTTACAGTAGTATGGGCTGGTTTGCATAATTAGCTAACTTAATATTACATGCATACAATATGAGATTAAGTTTATTTGATGCATGCAAATATAAAGGCTTACTGGGTAAACTATTTATGTTTTCTTTACTTTCTTACACTTATGTCCATTGTAATTGATAGTCTGTCTTTTAAGCATATGTGTGTTTATTATACCTTGACCCAGTAGCTGTCGCCTCTGCTCCGGCCCGCCTCTTGCTCCTGGCAGATGAACCCCCGCAGCAGCTTAATGGTTCCGTCCACCTGATCCTGAACCTTCAGGTCGGTCGAGATCAAGAACATTTTTGGGGGGCGTCGCTTCCTGGTTTGCTCATGAGCCCCTGACATCTTCTGCGTGTCTTTTTCTATAGCCGGGTTCACGAAGGAATTAAGTCCATTATATAACCTGTAAGATGAATCAAGAGTAGTTTTAAAACCACGACAAGCAGGGTGGAAATGCGAGTTCACCTTCGACAGGTAACTTTAAACTTACTTCATTCAAAAGGTGGTCCATTTTTTAAAACAAACTATATCGCCACTACATTTTCGACGGACAAATCACGTAGTTAACTTTGATTGAAATATATGTAGGCTTTTATAAAACACTCACCAACTTCATCAACTCTGAACGTCAATATAGTTCCCTTCACATTTAAAGGAGCTACGCTTCAATAACAACAAACCGCACCGTGAAGCAGGAAGCAGCGTGACAGTCACCAGCGGGAGCCAATAGGAAGTGAGAAAAGTTCACCAGGCGAGTTGTTTGAGCCAATCAGAGCGCACGTGGGCGTTTCCGAGACTGCGGGAAATTCCACAGTTCTTCACACGCTATGTAGTATTTATGCAAAAATATGATGTTTTTGAGAAAATGTCACATTAAAGAGAAGACATGGACCGACTCTAAACCAAATATTCTCCTTTCTAACTTAGAATTACAACAATATGTATATTATAATATATATTTATGTGTACCCCCTGATGTCAATGTGTTGTGTGTTTGATGTACATATTGTTCTTGATTAGAGAAAAATCTGATATACACAGACAGAATATAGCTGTATCTTCTTTATTAGTTTATAAATAAAATAGAAAAATATTTCTCTATAATGAACATACATTTTTTTTCTTGCATTCACACTTCCACATCATCCCTCACAGAAATACATACTCAAAAGAAACGGATAAATATTCAATCAACACTTGGATTGTAATGCAGAACTACCTTTAAAAAAAGACAACATATAGGACAACATACGTAAAAGTGCAATATCAAATGTGCTTTATCAGACTTTTCATGGCACATCTGTATACCAGGATGCTGAAGTGGTGTAGCTTATTGTGTCAGTTGTGGGCAGTAGTGAATATAAAAACGATTCTTATTTAAATCAACATGGTGGCAGCACAGCTCTCCGTCTCCAGCAGTGAGCGATCGTACCGTTAACCAGTGGCTCCTTACTTTATATGGATCGTGACACCTTTAGTAAACAATGTGTACATGTACATGTGTATGGGGTGCGAGAGCTTGAGTGAGATGAGTCATTTTCATAGGTTAACCTATACAGGGTTTCACATAAAAGCATAGATTACTGTGAATAATCTCGTAACCCACCATACTGGAGGATGGGAACCTGTGGAAACACCAATACGTATCACATGACTCTTCAAAGTACACACATTGTTTAACCCCATTTTTCCTACATTTAAAGACACTTCTGTAACGTTTTTTAAATGCCGTTTCGTTACTCAGTAAAACCACAATGGAGTGAAACCATGTAAATAAGTTAAAATAAAACAATTATATTGATATATGCGTATTTGAGGCATAAACTACCTTTCATATCCTTCATTAAACAACTGTAATCTTTGGTACATCTATCTTTTGTCCCCAATAAATTAAAGGTACATGAACACTGTTGGATAGTGCATGTATTTCAGAAGTGTTAAATGTACCAACACGATCATTTCAGATGATATGTCCTCAGAATAATACAGTGTAAGCAACATGATGTGCCATTAAACGATCCCTGAGGAGAAAACTCTGCTTTCAGTTTCCAGTTCTTCATTTAATCGGTCCAGATTTTACTTGGTGTCTCATCCAGAAGACGAAGGCAGCTTCTTAAAGTCAGTGCGAAGTTTGTGATGTCACAGGAAGGGAATAGTTAATGAAATCCCAGGTCTGAGTGATTAGTCTGCACCTCCACAGCTCAGTACTGAGGGAACGAATGGTCCTTGTTGATGAAGTAGGTGGTGAGTTCCCCTTTGCCCTTCACGTTGACGACGCCTCTCAGAGTGACGTTGTATCCCACGCTCTCCACTATCTGGGCCGTCTCCTCCGTCACCTGGAAGCAGAGGGAAATGAACGTAACATAATGTGTGAGTGTTTAAAAACCATACATGTTTCCCTCTTAAAGAATCTTAAACACTCATTACTGTCAGCATTTAGCACTCATTCCTTTTAGCATTTTAGCACCAAAGGATTTCCTCGCCTGGATGATTTTTCTAATTGGTCTTGTTAGTTGCCTGATTCAACACAAGCTTACAAGATGTTCACGTCTTGTTCCACGACATAAAATCAGTAAGTAGCCCACTTGTAAATGTCTGAAGCTTTTACACATCTTAAAAAAGCCTGTTGCTAACAAGTGACTCAATGAGACGTCAAACATTAGCACCTTTAGCTTAGCGGTGGTGATGTGAAGTCATATGATTGTCATGTAGTTCCTTTATACCCTAACTTCCGACAGTGAAAATACAGGTGCCCCACCCTATCTGCCACCTCCACCTTCTTCTGCTGTGTCTTTATTTCTCTGACCTGTATCTTGTCCAGAACTCCGGTGCTGTCCATCCGGCTGGCCACGTTCACAGAGTTCCCCCAGATATCATACTGAGGTTTATGAGCTCCGATCACTCCTGCGATCACTGGACCGTGGTTTATTCCTGCAGGTATAAAACCATGAAGGATCCTTACATTTTCATCAACATAAAAACATATCTTTGTGTTTTTAAAAATGTCCTCCTAGGAGCTGTGTAGTCTAGAAATAGTTTTTGTGATTTCTTACTGTAATTTTTTCTTTATTTTATCGCAATTTTGTACCTTTTATTTGTACAGTTTAAAGATGCAAGTTAATAAGTCCATTAACTGAAAACTAATAGCCAACTACTTTGATAATTGAGTCATATCTGAAGTTACTTTTTTTACCCTTTCAAATATGGAGATTTCCTGCAATAGACATTTTTACACGTGTTCTGAAAATATATGTGGGCTGACAAAAAGATTCGTAAAAACCAAAATACTTGTCTACAAATTATATTAGGGAAATAATGGGGAAGAAAACCCAGCGTTGTGTTTTGTCTCAAGTTTATGAAATGTTTGTTTCCGTTTTGACCTAATGGTGACTCACCAATCCTGAGTTTGAAGCTGTTGAAAGAGTGTTTGTTGATGAACTCTAGTTTGTTCATCAGAGCGATGGCAAACTCCACCATGGTGCGCACATGGCTGTAGGACATCTCCACTTTCTGTAGGGGGCGCCAGAGACCATGTTTATAGAGAGCAGGGTGGCTAAGAGTTTGATTTTAAAACATAAGTTATTAAAGATATCTGTAGCTGTAGTGAACGAACCTTTGCCTCATCGCTGAGTGGAGCGTGCCTCAGCCCCGCGGCGGCCATGTACGTACTGCCGATGGTCTTTATCTTCTCCACTGAGCAGAATTTGGGCTTAGAGAGAAGCTGGAAACAAAAGAGTGCAGTTAAGAACACAGACCTTATGTGACACGGGGGATGTTTAATCTTCTTCCTCATACCTCATCAAAGTCCGATATGATCTCGTTGAGGAAGCGCATACACTCCAGCCCGTCCCTGTTGGCGCTGCTCTCGCTGTAGAACTCTTTAAACTGAGGCACCGAGGCGAACATCACACACACACAGCTGTAGGACTGACTGTACAGGTCCTGAAACACACATTTCAAATGAAAAAGGACGTAGTTACAACATAACATTTGAAACCATCAACTCAGTGTCATTTCTAAGTGTTAATGATTTTCTAAATGGTGGATTTCTACTTTTCGGATACATGAATGAATGAATGAATGAAAACTTTATTACAGACTCAAGGCCCAGATAAAAGACAAGGCATTACATATAATAAATTACATACACAGTATAAAAATAATTCATAGTTTAAGAATAATTTAAATCGGTGTCCTACAAAGAGACAACTATACCAATGTCTCCACAGCTGTGATTGGTAGTAGTACTAAACCTTATGCTCGATAAGGCCAAGAGGATTTCATTATCAGAGTCATTAAGCCGGTAAATACATTTATACATAAGATTTCTTAAAACAGCTTGTAGAGTATTGACTCCTGCAGCCACAAACATTTCACGTGCACTAGACCATCGAGGTCTCTTCAGCAATATTCTCATGGCATCATTATAAGCTACTTGAAGTTTCCGTTGCTTTTCTGTAGTTTGACCACAGACGTATAGAGCGGTGTGCAATATGCTCTGAACAGAGACATCTCCACTCCATCTGTACACGCACCAAACTTACGTAGGAGAATGTTTGCTTGTGCATACATCATGCGGCATTGCCTATAAATATCTTCATCATCTGTCATCTGTTCTGTAATAAAGTGTCCAAGATATTTTAACTTATTACAGACACTAAGATTAATATCAGACAATTTCATGACAGCACTCTTACTGGCGTTGTATTTGATGTCATGCTCCACACCATACACAGAGCAAACAGCAAGAAGCTGCTGGAGACCAGCGCTAGATGGACTCAGCACAACAAGATCATCTGCATACATAACATAGTTCACTAGAGTACTACCAAGCATCCAGTATTACAGGCTCTCAGTCGCTTGGACACATCATCAATATAGAGGTTAAAAAGAACTGGGGACATAATTCTACCTTGTCTGACACCATTGCTAACCCTAAATGGGGCTGAGACCCTATTGCCCCATTTGACTTGCATAGTCTGGTGGCCATACCAGTAGACCAGAACTCTCACAATGTATTTGGGCCTCTTTGACTCAGTTTAACAAATAACTTCCTATGATTAACACGATCAAAGGCTTTAGAAGCATCGATGAAACACATAAGAACTGATGAGTTATTTCCTTTAAGGCGTATACACAAGTCAGTGCCATGTTTAGCCTTAAAGCCAAACTGGTTATCTGTTGAGTTAATAAAGTCATCTAATCTGTCCAGCAGAATTCTTTCTAGGACTTTTGACAATAAGCTGGCTAATGCTACGAGCCTATAGTTATCTAGGCTTCCCACTTTACCGGCTTTGTCCTTAATAACTGGCACCAACAGAACAGACAACATTGAGTCTGGTAAAAGCCATGACTCATAATGTTTTATTGGTTAAGATACAAGAACATTGTGTTCCCAAATAAACGCAGGAAGCACAATGCAACTAAATCAATATCAAATATCTCTTAACATACCTGCATGCAAACCTATTTTATTCAGACCTCACGGTTAATTTCAGTGATTTCAAAATGCATTTTGTCTTTCAATTTCAATCTGAAACTCTGCATACAGTAAAAAAATCTAAATAAAAGCTCTTAATGTATCCTTGGAAAAACCTTTTTAAATATATAATAAATACAAAAATATATTAATTTTTATATGAACATAAAAACACGTGAGAATGTAAAATAAAGAAATCGAAAAAATAGATGTATATTAGAAACTAAATAAATAAAAAATAATGAAATATTAATATAAACTTAAGCTGCTGTGTTAGAATATACACAGTGCTGTATTCGCTAAGCTGGCATAGCTAACCGGAGAACAACACGGGCAGATGACGGGTATTTATTACCTGGTTGCAGATATTTTTGCCAATGAAGTAGGAGGCGACGTGGAGCGGCAGCACGTTCTGAAGGAGCAGCTTGTTGACGTTCTCCATCGTCTCCATCTCCTCCCTCTCCGTCTTGAAGCAGTGGTCCAACAGGAAGTCTACCCGGCAACTCAGCTCGTCCTGACAGAGAAACAACAAATATGGAATGTGGATATAGATTGATTCCTTTTGTGAAATGAAATGACAAAAACACACACATACCTGTCTGGCCAGTATGAGGCACACGATGTAAAAGATGACCAGCCAAACCCCGGACATGATCTGAGGGTCCTTCAAGATTCCCGGCCTGTAGAAAAACACGTGTTTAGAGACACACTCACACATAATCTGGTATACTTCACAATCGTCACTCTTTTTTTCTTCCATTACATAATAATAATAATAATAATAATACATTAGATTTATATAGCACTTTTCCTGGTGCTCAAAGCGCTTTACAAGCAAGTAAAGAAGAACAATAACAACAAAAGTGAAAAGTGGAAACTAGGTGGAATAAGGGCAAGGGGTTAGTGGATTAGGAGTTGAAGGCAAGAGTGAAAAGGTGAGTTTTGAGTAGGGATGGGTATCGTTAAGGTTTTAACGGTACTACTTTTATAGATACCACTTATCAGTCCGGTCTTTTAATGGTACTCTTATCGGTTCTTTTGGGGGGGGGAACTAGGTAAACTAACTAAACAAATTGTGAACAAAACTAACATTGCTTTTTATTTAAATTAAATAAATAATATTTCACATCAAAAGAAAAGAAACAACGTTTTAACAAATCATATTAAATAATCTGATGACAGAACAGTAAACAGAATAGCTGAAACTTTAACAAAATAACTAACTCAATTACCTCTAATCATTAACCCATGTTTGTATAATGTAGTGAACTCAGTGTGTTGCTGCTAGCACACAGAACACCTGACGTGGAACCGTTCCTCGTGGATGGGGCTACAGAGCTGCTAGAGAGACAGTGGAACCCGGTGCATTCCTCCGTCTGGATGTGGAGCACTTTTGCTAAATGTTTAGACAAATTGCTCGTGTTACAGCCCTTACATGCTAAACTCTTATTGCACTTTTGGTAACGAGCATTGAGACGGGTAAAGTTTAACCACCTCGGAGCGCGTTCTCTCGGCCATCTCCTCCGTGTGTGTGTGTGTTGCTGCATGTCGCAGCCGCGTGTGTGTAAACTGCCTCCTCGCACACAGACCGGGGAGAGAGAGATCTCGACTGGATCGAAAATACTAAAAATAATCATAGACGCATGTTGCAGTCTTTTTGTGTATTAGAAACGGAGTTGGCGACACTAATACTGCAATATAATGTTTGTGTAGCAATAATACATACGACATATATTTTTTACATGTCTCCAGTGCTGATAAAAAGACAGATAACGTCGGAGCTTAACGGTACCACGGTCTTTAATAATTCAGCCCCGGGGCCCGTTTAATACCGGGGCTCGGTACCCATCCCTAGTGTTGAGGGATTGTATGAATGATGTGAGAGTGTCTTAAGATAATACAATGACCTAATACAGTGTCTTGTGTCTCAGTTAGTGTGGCATGTACCCCTGCGAAGGCCTCTCGCTACAGAAAGCTCTTGAATAATTGACGGTGATCTGAAACTCCAGATAAGGATTCACATTCTGGACTGAGTGTTGGACAAAAGGCGGGAAATCTAACACCAGCAAGGAGGACAAAGTGAGGACTATAGATCTGTGAGTGAATGTGCACGAGTGGAAAGTGAACTTTACTGAGACTCTGTGTGCACAGCTAGCAGGCTGAAGCACTTAATAATCCTGCCTGCACACAGACATGCATTGTATTAATCTAGTTACACAATATCATCAAAATAAAGAATATTACACGCTGTACTTTACCAAATAACTAAACAATAGTACTTGAAGCTGTTTGATCTAACTTTAAACTTAGCTTTTCTTAACTTACTGTATGATATTTGTGCTTTGCGTTATATTGACCCACTGACTTTCAATTTCAATAATTAGTTTATTGGGTTTTTTCACCAGCATACAGTTATCTATCAGAGCATGTATCAAAAGTAGGGTTAGGGTCCAGTGTTGGAACCCCTCCAAAATGCAAAAGATTAATCGGGAATGAATGGGAACTTTATCCTCTTAACACATTTGAAAAAGGGCCCCATATTTTCCCAAATGTATTTGAGGAGCCACTCAGAGAAAACCTAATCTGCAGCTGTAGTCCTTATTATTCTGCTGCTGCGTGACTCACTTGGTGCCGTTGCTGTAGAGCATGTCGATGAGGCAGTGTGACCTCGGGGCGTAGACGTGGAGGAAGAGCGCCAGATAAACCACCACGGCCAGCGTGAGCAGCAGCGCCTTCACAGACAGGCACGTCCGCACGAACACGACCACTCCCAGCATGGCCAGCAAGCAGCAGTACAGGTAATACTGCATGTTTCAGGAGAGGAGGAGGAATGTGTGTTATGACAAACGAGGCGTGACGTTCAGTGACTGTACTGAAGCTCCACATAAAGAAACGTACTCTTACTATCAGTGACTGTACTGAAGCTCCACATAAAGAAACGTACTCTTACTATCAGTGACTGTACTGAAGCTCCACATAAAGAAACGTACTCTTACTATCAGTGACTGTACTGAAGCTCTAAAGAAACGTACTCTTACTGTCAGTGACTGTACTGAAGCTCCACATAAAGAAACATACTCTTACTATCAGTGACTGTACTGAAGCTCTAAAGAAACGTACTCTTACTATCAGTGACTGTACTGAAGCTCTAAAGAAACGTACTCTTACTATCAGTGACTGTACTGAAGCTCTAAAGAAACGTACTCTTACTATCAGTGACTGTACTGAAGCTCAACATAAAGAAACGTACTCTTACTATCAGTGACTGTACTGAAGCTCCACATAAAGAAACGTACTCTTACTGTCAGTGACTGTACTGAAGCTCAACATAAAGAAACGTACTCTTACTATCAGTGACTGTACTAAAGCTCTAAAGAAACGTACTCTTACTGTCAGTGACTGTACTGAAGCTCTAAAGAAACGTACTCTTACTATCAGTGACTGTACTGAAGCTCTAAAGAAACGTACTCTTACTATCAGTGACTGTACTGAAGCTCTAAAGAAACGTACTCTTACTATCAGTGACTGTACTGAAGCTCAACATAAAGAAACGTACTCTTACTATCAGTGACTGTACTGAAGCTCCACATAAAGAAACGTACTCTTACTATCAGTGACTGTACTGAAGCTCTAAAGAAACGTACTCTTACTATCAGTGACTGTACTGAAGCTCCACATAAAGAAACGTACTCTTACTATCAGTGACTGTACTGAAGCTCCACATAAAGAAACGTACTCTTACTATCAGTGACTGTACTGAAGCTCTAAAGAAACGTACTCTTACTATCAGTGACTGTACTGAAGCTCTAAAGAAACGTACTCTTACTATCAGTGACTGTACTGAAGCTCTAAAGAAACGTACTCTTACTATCAGTGACTGTACTGAAGCTCAACATAAAGAAACGTACTCTTACTATCAGTGACTGTACTGAAGCTCTAAAGAAACGTACTCTTACTATCAGTGACTGTACTGAAGCTCTAAAGAAACGTACTCTTACTGTCAGTGACTGTACTGAAGCTCCACATAAAGAAACGTACTCTTACTATCAGTGACTGTACTGAAGCTCTAAAAAAACGTACTCTTACTATCAGTGACTGTACTGAAGCTCAACATAAAGAAACGTACTCTTACTATCAGTGACTGTACTGAAGCTCTAAAGAAACGTACTCTTACTATCAGTGACTGTACTGAAGCTCCACATAAAGAAACGTACTCTTACTATCAGTGACTGTACTGAAGCTCCACATAAAGAAACGTACTCTTACTATCAGTGACTGTACTGAAGCTCTAAAGAAACGTACTCTTACTATCAGTGACTGTACTGAAGCTCTAAAGAAACGTACTCTTACTATCAGTGACTGTACTGAAGCTCAACATAAAGAAACGTACTCTTACTATCAGTGACTGTACTGAAGCTCCACATAAAGAAACGTACTCTTACTATCAGTGACTGTACTGAAGCTCTAAAGAAACGTACTCTTACTATCAGTGACTGTACTGAAGCTCAACATAAAGAAACGTACTCTTACTATCAGTGACTGTACTGAAGCTCTAAAGAAACGTACTCTTACTATCAGTGACTGTACTGAAGCTCCACATAAAGAAACGTACTCTTACTATCAGTGACTGTACTGAAGCTCTAAAGAAACGTACTCTTACTATCAGTGACTGTACTGAAGCTCTAAAGAAACGTACTCTTACTATCAGTGACTGTACTGAAGCTCAACATAAAGAAACGTACTCTTACTATCAGTGACTGTACTGAAGCTCTAAAGAAACATACTCTTACTATCAGTGACTGTACTGAAGCTCCACATAAAGAAACGTACTCTTACTATCAGTGACTGTACTGAAGCTCCACATAAAGAAACGTACTCTTACTATCAGTGACTGTACTGAAGCTCCACATAAAGAAACATACTCTTACTATCAGTGACTGTACTGAAGCTCTAAAGAAACATACTCTTACTATCAGTGACTGTACTGAAGCTCTAAAGAAACATACTCTTACTATCAGTGACTGTACTGAAGCTCCACATAAAGAAACGTACTCTTACTATCAGTGACTGTACTGAAGCTCTAAAGAAACATACTCTTACTATCAGTGACTGTACTGAAGCTCCACATAAAGAAACGTACTCTTACTATCAGTGACTGTACTGAAGCTCAACATAAAGAAACGTACTCTTACTATCAGTGACTGTACTGAAGCTCCACATAAAGAAACGTACTCTTACTATCAGTGACTGTACTGAAGCTCAACATAAAGAAACGTACTCTTACTATCAGTGACTGTACTGAAGCTCTAAAGAAACATACTCTTACTATCAGTGACTGTACTGAAGCTCTAAAGAAACATACTCTTACTATCAGTATTATTACTGGCTGCTATTTTGTATTTTCACAATGAACACAATCTGTAATAAGTGTGTAATATATACTTCCACTTTCACTAGTGTTACCTGGCTGCTATCAAAATACATGCTACACTTTATTTGGTACTTTTTTCTGTTCACCTGGATGTGTATTTTTGTGAATTGTAATTTCTCCAATTTCTATTTTGATCTTTAATATTTAATGCATGCCTCTTAATGAATATGTAGCTATCTTTGGCACTTTATTATTTATCTGATTCTGATTACCCAGGGTTATAAACAACCTTATTTTAAGAACTTTAGGGTACAGTTCTCCTTTTATAGGTGGAGAAACATTGAAGGCCAAATATTAGTTTTCCTATCAAGTGTAAAAAACGAATTCAACATAACCGATGACTTATTTAACTTAACACATTTTATTCTGTCTGTTTTAGACAAAGCTTCCGGTTGTTTTTCGTAGGAATTATAAGACTTTTAATATAGATGAAACGTTGAGTAATAACTTGTGGAGGTACTCACAGGCACAGAGTAGAGTTGGAGATCCTCCAGCTCCTTCCTGTCGGTGATGGAGGTGCAGTTGTTTCCTGGGATGAAGATCTGAGAGAGGAAACAAGTGAAAGGAAAGAGAGAAAGTGATCAACAAATGGATCTATGAATAATACGTTTATTTATTATAGCACCTTTCACAGAAATAGATTTCACAAAGCGCTTCACAAGTAAGAACAAAAGTTTCTTTCAATTTTTTTTTTTTTTATGAAATGTTGAAGTGACCAACTGACTGTATTATTTTTTTGTTGTTGTCTGAGATAGGAAAGTCTCATTTTGTTATTGTAATGTCCATGTTTTGTGTCTGTAGCCTGTACCATAAATTAAAGAGCACAGAAAGGTGAATACATTAACAACATGAGGCAGACATTTAAGGTTAACAGAAAACCAAAACACAGACCCCGTGGAGTCCTGAGAGGAACACATCACACACATCTCAAGTAGAAACAAAAGCCAATGTAAAAAGAGAGGTCTTCAGTCGTTTTTAATGACAGGGAAAGAAAAACAATTGTGACTGAAGATCAGGAGGCGGAGGGGGAACTCACTAAGTTGAGGAAGGCCATCAGCAGCGTGATGAGCAAACAGAGAACGACCACGAACAGTCGCAGCACCGCCCGGCTGGAGACGCCGCGAGACAAACCAGAAATCCACTGAACACCCAGCGGCATCTTCGAACGCCATTTCTGCAAAACAAATAAACACAGACAGGCTGATTCAAAAGTCTAAACAAGCACAAGTAAGTATTTATTTTCAGCCAGGGTTCCTACAGTTTAAGACATGTTAGATGTAATACTTTTGAATCCCTCTTAAATGGCTATTTAAGGCCAATTTAACCACAAACTAAATACTTTTTTTGCACTAAACATTGCCTGGTTCCAGTTTCAAGTCATGACGCAAGATCTTAAATAGCCATCCCTTATTGAATTTGCCTCAAAAACTAAATATAATGCAAGATACATGATTTACAAAATAGATTTCACCAATTATTTAGAGATTATAAATTGCAATATCAGGAAAAAATGTACATTCTTACCACATCTTAGACATGATATAGATTGACATTAATGTAGGCATTTTTCTACCAATCAAGGCCTTTCTTGGAGTCATCTTAGAATGCTTTGAATAATGGATTCAAAGCCTCGTCACTCTCTCTCTTCCTCTTTTATTGAGATACACCTGCTTTCATTTGCTGCTGTTAATCACTATAGTGATCACCTGTTGATATAAAACTCAATACATAACTGTGACGAAGGTAACTTCGTCACAGTTATGTAACCTGTCTAATTGCAGTTATGTAACCTGTCTAATTGCTCCCCCCTCACCTGTGTCTAATTACTGATTAATGGGTGTGTATTTAGGCTCTGTGTTTCCTGTTTGGTGAAGGCTGGTAGTGTGGGTGAGATCCTTGTGGCTGGTGACTGTGTTCGCCTGGGCAGCAATATTGAGGCTGTGTATCCTGTACCACAGCAATGAATAAATGCCCACACCGGGTTATATTTGAATTCTCGCCACCTTGCTTGGTCGGGCCGCTCAACGGTCAGCTTCACAATAACCATAACTGCTTTATTAGAAACAAACCACAGTCACTACTAATTTACCTCCAGGTACCCGGTGAAAGCGATGGACAGAAGCAGCACAAACACAGGGAAGGTCACACCGTACGATACCGCCATCTCAAAGTTACTAAGAAAACAAATAATTAACATTGTTGAAAAATGATTAAGAGACTTCTATTTCATAATAAGTGAATATTAAGTGCTCCTCACTTCTTAGAGACGAGTATCTGGACGGCGAAAATGGTGACGAAGACGAAAGCAGTGCAGCTGATGGAGTGGTGTAGACCTTTAACCTCTGAAACTCTGAACTGAAACACATCAAGACACGTGTATAGGTTATTGTTCTGCACACAGGAACACAAACACACATCCTGCTCTTTAACACACACACACACACACGTACTTTTGCTCAAGTTACCTTTCTCTCCAGGCTCAGGTCATTGAAAAGCAGAGTCAAACAGTTGAGCTTCTTCAATCTCCTCCTAAAAGAAAATATGAGAAGTTGAAATATCAAAATAAGAAGTACAGACTGTACGAATGATCATAAAACAGTATAAAATGAAAAATACAATATATTCATTGAATAATCTAACAATTTACATTCACAATGTTGCTGTTAATTGGCCTGTTCTGAATCTATTTCATAATACAGAAGTTGTTCAAAAAATGTCCCCTAACCCTAACCCTAAGTCATTCTCACGTCTTGTCTCTTTTCTTTCCGGGATGTGTTTGACGATTTTCAACCAACTAAACACATTTTACAGCATGTGTTTGATGCAAACCTACCCTGCATTGTCCATGGTGTCCAGTGAGCCCCTCATGCCGTTATCCACAAGCAAGCTGTACACAAACAGGAACAGGAACACATTAGAAAGAGTATCACTGTTTCTCTGTTTTTGCATAACTGCTTTTTGTTTTTCGGGGGAACTTACGTGTTGGACTGGCCAGGTTGTCTTTCCTGGAAACACACACACACACACACACACACACACACACACACACATACCATGTATACATCACTTCAGGGGACATTACATTGACTTACATGCATTTCCTGGAGACTTATCCTAATCTTAACCATAACCAACACATGCCTAACCCTTACCCTAACCCTAATCCTAAACTTAACCAAGTCTTCACCCTAAAATTAATGACTCCCCTTATGGGGACCTCCATTTTGTCCCCATAAGGGAGGCGAGTCCCCACACGTGACTGTGTAAACAGATTTAGGTCCCCACAAGTATAGTAATGCTTGGCCACACACACACACACACAATAAGAATACAGACCAATTTGAAAGGGGACGTCACCAATACAACTATGAAATAAAAACGTCTAAAATACAACAATATAAAATAAATAATAATGATTAAAAGACCAATTAAAAAGGGGGAGGTTGCTAATAAAAAGCTAATCTCAGAAGATGTGTCTTCAGCTGTCATTTAAAAATGTCCACTGAGTTGTGTGTGTTCCTAGAAAGAATATATGTACAGTAAGAACACACCATGATGTAATTTCAGTATTTTATAACCACCTGTAAGTATTTGTACTTTCATGCACGGATTAACAAGCGGAAGAAACAACAAGGAGTAGATCAGCACAGATACGTACTGTGAGTAATGTGTTCAAGGTGTTATTAGGGGTGACGATTGGCCGCAGTGGGTGCGTGGCATTAGGGTTGCTGAGGTCTGCGAAGGGATGGATGGTCCTCCAGGACTGCATGTACTGAGACATCCGGATGGACGCCCGCTGCCTCGTCTCTCCTGTTGCTAGATGGTTCCCCTAAAATTCAGATTTAGATTAATTTAGTTCACTGGTTCTCCTTTAAAGGTCCCCTATTATACTGTTTTTCATTACTTTATTATAGGTCTCAGATATATACAAGACATGTCTCTGAAGTGTTTGGCTCCAAACACCAAACAGATCATTGCAGCATTACCCATAATCCCCTCTGTTTCAGCCCTGTTTCCAAAGTGCTGATTCTCTGTCTGTTACTTTAGATGAAAAATAAGGAGCCCCTCCATATGGTTTTTAGAGATCATTAACAAGTTTCTAGGGTGTAGGATCACCAAAAATGCCGGTACACTATATAGACGCCAAAATGATAAATCTGCACGTACTTAAAGAGTTTCCTTTCCGCTTTTTAAATTAAGGTAAACCTGCTTCCCCTTATGTACACATACAGTCTGTCAGGATGTTGCTACTTAATTTAACCAACCAGAAACTTGACACCTTCATTTGTCAAATCTAGTATTAATTAAAACATCTTTGGGTTAAAAGTTGGACTGTAAGCTTAGTCAAATTGATACGTCTCATCAAGTGAATGCCTTTGAGGTGAATTCCATTTTTAAATCTTCAAATTAGACGAAAGACGTTTTCTGACACCTTTCAACATTTTGCAATATTCATGATTTACCACTGTATGTCGTCTCCTGGAAATGCTTTTTGCCTTGGGGTCAATCACCAGGTAGGTTTTCCTCCCTTCAAGCAGAGGATCCCGACTCCCCCCGTCCCCCTCCTCCACTTCATACGCTCCGTCCAAGTGCTGACGTGTCTCCTCTGTGATGTGGACTCGCCTATTAATGAGAACATCGTTAAAATTAATACAAAGTACAGAGGGCAAGACAACTCAAAATGTATCGTCCATTTTGCCACACTTTCTCAATCGTATTGTTTATTATGATTTTTTGGAGCAGGGAGAAAAAAATCTAATTTGACCTGCCCCTTGTTAAAAAAAAAGAAGATTAAATTAAATTAAATAACCATAAAAAAGTCAAATAAAAGTAATATTCTTTCAGTCACAGTTGCTTAGAAATACTGAAACATAAAACCAGAAAGTCAACTTCATACCGTCTAATTAATTACGCTTTCTTTATACATTTTCTTAAACATAACAATTATTCATCTAGAATGTTCTCACCCAGGAAGACCTCCAGACTCCATGTGATTGGCTAACGTGACGTCATGTGACCACACGTCGTACTGCCACTTCTGCAGACCGATCACACCACAGAGGACGTTGCCCGTGTGCACACCGACCCGCATGCTGATGTCTACACCGGTCGCCTCTCGCAGGAGACTACAGGGAGCAAGAGTATTAGTTAGTACGAGTGTTCATTGGTATTGTTATTTAGTACTAAGGCTATTTCATGGCACTATCATGTTATTTTAAAACAGAAAGCACAGAAAACACTAAAAGTAAAGGACAGATATGTTAATGTTTGAACATGAGCATGTTTTCTATGTTGGTTGTCACACCAGCTCAACTTTTTTAGTAAACATTTGTTACTTTAATAAACAATAAAGACAACACTTCAGTCAAAATACTGCATTAAATTGTATAACTTTTTTAATCTTTAAAGGTCACCTATCATGCTATTTTCAGGCAATAGCATAGGTCTCAGATATATAAAGATATATAAAAAACATGTCTATGAAGTGTTTTGCTCAAAATACCAAACAGATCACCCATTCTAGCCATGCCTCATAGCCCTCTATTTCACTTCCTGTTTCAAAAGTGCTGATTTGGGGAATAAAGCTTAACATTTTTTAAATACAAAATAGAAAAAGAGGGGTCTGAGCTCATGCGGGACCCGGCAGCTACTGTCTAAACTAAATGCTGCCGTGATGAAACGCCATATCATGGATTATCAAGGATCTGAAACAGTCTGGAGCTCAAAGGCTTTCTCTCTTGCCGGTTATACCACAAGGTGAGTTCCTTTTCATTTCCTGCTTCTTCACACACATGCTCTCCAGCACAGGTTAGCTCTGAGTGTTAGCGATGCTAATGTAAACACAGACCATATTACGTCCAAAACAGTCGGGCATTGTTTCTGATAGCAACGTTTCTGATTGGGCCGTGGGTCCACATTTCAGATATTACGGCATATCGGACGCAAATCTGGATCAGCTCCGTTGTTGCCCGTTTTTAGAGATTTGGGTACGGAGGAAAAGAGAGAGGGTTTTATTTTCTGACGCTGCCTGAGTTCCCTGACACACGGGGGACACATGTTGATGTAGAGAAGACATCAGAAAGTGCATTTTGCATGATAGGTCCCCTTTAAAATATTTTTTGTATACATGCTTCTTAGATAACATTAAGCTTTCTTTGGCTCTTTTCTGCTGTAACAATGTAAATGTGCCCTCTGTGGGACTAATAAAGTTATTCTGATTTCTTAATAATAATAATAATAACAAAACCTGGTAAATATATCACCTTTCAAAACATAGTTACAACGTGCTTTCGTATAAAAATACACATAAAACAAGTGAACTAAACAACAGCATCTAAACATAAGAACACAGAGTAAAACCGATAGAAAATAATAAAACTAAAATAAATAGATTACAAATAAATGAAGAAAAAAAGCTTTATTCCCTACGAAAGTAACACCAGGGATTGACCAACTAACGAGCCTTAATTTCTTTGATATGTTAGATAATAACAAAAGAAGAATGGAATAAATCCAGATGACTGACCTGATGCCAGAGCACATGTCCAGCCCCATCTTAACGCAGTTCCTAGCGTGTGTGGGGATGGGATCAGGTAGACCAGACACACAGTAGTAGCAATCACCCAGGATCTTAATGCGGAGACACCCATTTTTCTACAGATGGAGACAAAACAGAGAAAGGGAGTCAGACGCAGTATTAGGCGACTCAAAACTGTCCTTTGAGAAGAAAGAAGTCACTTTGAGGTTGTTCTGTAGATGTTTTTACCTTCGCGATGTCATCAAATCTTCCAAAGAGTTTGTTGAGAACAGCCACCAGCTCCTCAGGTGAGCAGGAACTCGCCAGCTTTGTGAAACCCACAATGTCTGCGTACAGGATGCTGCGCACACACACACACACACACACACACACACACACACACACACACATAAATATAATAAAATAATAAACACAGGAAATGTAAAACCATTTTTGTAAGTAATTGCTGTTGTCTAATTTTCATCTTTGATGTACTTTTAGTTATTTTATTTATCAATACAAATTATATATAAATTATTTTATTTATCAATACAAATTTGATCACAAAGAAAGGAAAGGTAAAACCGTTTTCGACATCTTAAACCTGTAGTCTTTCTCTTGGATATATATATATATATATATATATATATATATATATATATATATATATATATTGTATCTTCTATCTGTCAAGAAGGACTTTTAAATACTATTCAAACATAGGATTGTACAATTTAATTTAAAATGTGGTTTTTTTTCTTCACGTACACAGCTTCATGCCACTGTAAGAAAGACTTTATTTAAATATTGATTAAGAGCTATAGACTATATTACGTGTAGTTCAGTTGTGTATTTATGTTGTACAAGTATCATTAGTCATTCATATTAAAGGTCACAATGAGGGTCATGTCTCTATGCATTTCAAATGCAATATAATAATAATACATTTCACTTGTGTAGCACAAGTAATGACAGCTCGAATTAACTACAAAAAGTGAATGTGCAGTATAACAGTAAAATAATAATAATAATAGTATAGTCTATAAAGTAATCTTCACCTGACGTCTCTGTGCTTGCGGACGTAGAGGCTGTAGAAGTTGTGAGGGTTGTTTTCATTCTTCTTCTCAGTCTCGGGTTTGAACAGCTTGTTTATCACCTCCGTCTTCAGCTCCATGGCGATGTACCGTGGCAACACTGACAGCAGCAGCTTCTCCTGTTGCCATGGACACAGAGATGACAGATATTGTGATGAGTTTTGAGACTCTGCATCTGCGTTATTGTATTTCTGTTTTACAATGTGTCCTAAAGGCTGTATAAGAAACAGGAAATAGCCTCTTTTGAAGCGCTGCGGTGTTTACTCAGTGGACCGTGTTTCATCTATCTGTTTACCTGCCGTGAATAGCTTCCATACAGCTTTGCATTTTCTATCGCTGCCGGGCTTCGGACGAGTGAATCATTCATCTATTGACCTAATAGCCACAAAAGCATACAGCGACTTAACCGAGGCTGTCGAGGTAGAGAGCCTCTTTGATAATGAAGCGATTGCACGTAACGATTTTAAATCCAGAAGGACAGGGTATAGATATAGCAATTATATCTGTCATTTTACAACAAGTTGTTAATAACTTATTTTACTCTTTAGTCTGTTAACTCGTTATTGTTGTAATTATTCATTACTTTTTCATTATTTATCTTTTAGTTTTATCATGACTTAGATTTGTTTACATGGCTATCTCTTGCACATTATCTCTTTGATTTCATTTTTCTATTATTTATATTTTTTAACAAATTCGTTATTATGAATAATAATCCCTTTTTGTATTAATATTTATTAGCATTATTACAATCCCTCTATGTATCGAGGTATTTGTATATTCATATATTTATTTCTAGCACATTATCTCTTTGATATAATATTTTTAAGGAATAATAATAATAGCAATAAATAAGATAATAATACAAAATATCCTTTTAAATTAAAATTGCGTGATTTTTATAATGCAGAAGTATCCACTTGTAAAATCTTATCTTATAGTGAACATTTGATTTGTGTCAGTAAAGGCTAAGCTGAGGTGTTTTGTATTATTACCTAATCTATTCAAATCGGTCACATTTAAATTAAAACCACATTACATCACATGTTAGACGCTTTAATCCAAAGCGACTTACATACTCAATACTGTCCCCACAGGAGCAATTTGGGGTGAAGTGTCTCAGGGACACAACGACATGCTGACTGCAGTGGGGTTTGAACCTGTGACCCCCTGATCCGAACACCAACGCACTAGTCCACTGCGCCACACACACACCTCCCATACCTTATAATGAGTTTGAAGACAGAGTGTTTCTTTGTACTACCTGCTGGTATTTCTTGATTTCCTTCTGGGAGCGTATGGTGCTGAACTCCTCTCTCTTCATATTGGATTTCCTGAGATCCCGCTCCGTCATCCACAGATGGAAAATCCCCACGCAGTTCACACACACAAACAGAAACGCATTCGCCACCAGCTGCGAGAAGAGACAAGGAGGTTATTTACACTTGACTATTTATCCAGAGGAAACAATATTGGTACATCAATCACTGACAGAGAGTTGGAGACATTATTGAATTTGTGTGTATTATTAAAGAGATGTATCACTAACTGAATTAGCTTCTACTTTAAAGGTCCCCTGTCATACTGTGTTTCATCAATATATCATAGGTCTCAGATATATACAGAACATGTCTCTGATTGGCTGACACACCAAACAGATCATTGCAGCATCCCATAATCCCCTCTGTTTCAGCCGTGTTTCAAAAGTGCTGATTCTCTGGGTGTTTCTCAATGTCGAGGACGCTTCCTTGGTAGGACATATCGTCCGCGTCAGGTCCTTCAGAAGCGAGGCAAGAATCTCTCCTAGCCTCGGAAAACGAAGAATGGTCGGAACAGGCTAACAGGTGTGCCGGTGTGCGTCACATGAGAGGCCCCGCCTTACATTTTCCGCCAAAGATTTTGGAAATTGGTCCGTGTGCAAAGCATTGTGGGGATTTTAAGACCGCGGAGGATACACATGTGCAGCCTCGAAATTTCCCGCAACGAAGGACGTCGGCCTCGGTAGAATTCCAAGGATCCTGGACATTGGAACAGTCTTTCGGCGGGACTCAATGACGTAGAATCCTTGAAATAGTGGCTCTGGAGGATCCTTCCTCGACATTGAGAAACACCCCCTGTCTGTTACTGTAGATGAAAATAAGGAGCCCCTCCCCACGCCCCTCTGAGAGACATTTGGTTACAAAGAACTCAATGGTGCTCTAGGAGGAGATTCAGGTGATAAGGGGGGGGGGGGGGTTACCTTGGTTGCTGATTGGCTAATGGTTACACAAGACAACACATCGTTATGACATCATAAAGTGGCCAAAATCTGATCAGCTCATTTTCAGACAGGTTTTTATAGAAATGGATAAAAAAGAGAGAGAATCTTTGTTCCTGAAACTTTCAGAGTCTCTTTCCACAGAGGGGACACATGTTGATGTAGAAGAGACATGAAGAAGAGGGGACACATGTTGATGTAGAAGAGACATGAGGAAGAGGGGACACATGTTGCTGTAGAAGAGACATGAAGAAGAGGGGACACATGTTGATGTAGAAGAGACATGAAGAAGAGGGGACACATGTTGATGTAGAAGAGACATGGAGAAGAGGGGACACATGTTGATGTAGAAGAGACATGAAGAAGAGGGGACACATGTTGATGTAGAAGAGACATGAAGAAGAGGGGACACATGTTGATGTAGAAGAGACATGGAGAAGAGGGGACACATGTTGATGTAGAAGAGACATGGAGAAGAGGGGACACATGTTGATGTAGAAGAGACATGAAGAAGAGGGGACACATGTTGATGTAGAAGAGACATGAAGAAGAGGGGACACATGTTGATGTAGAAGAGACATGAAGAAGAGGGGACACGTGTTGATGTAGAAGAGACATGAAGAAGAGGGGACACATGTTGATGTAGAAGAGACATGAAGAAGAGGGGACACATGTTGATGTAGAGGAGACATGGAGAAGAGGGGACACATGTTGATGTAGAAGAGACATGGAGAAGAGGGGACACATGTTGATGTAGAAGAGACATGAGGAAGAGGGGACACATGTTGATGTAGAAGAGACGTGAAGAAGAGGGGACACATGTTGATGTAGAAGAGACATGAAGAAGAGGGGACACGTGTTGATGTAGAAGAGACATGAAGAAGAGGGGACACATGTTGATGTGGAAGAGACATGAAGAAGAGGGGACACATGTTGATGTAGGAGAGACATGAAGAAGAGGGGACACATGTTGATGTAGAAGAGACATGAAGAAGAGGGGACACATGCTGATGTAGAAGAGACATGAAGAAGAGGGGACACATGTTGATGAAGAAGAGACATGAAGAAGAGGGGACACATGTTGATGTGGAAGAGACATGAAGAAGAGGGGACACATGTTGATGTAGGAGAGACATGAAGAAGAGGGGACACATGTTGATGTAGAAGAGACATGAAGAAGAGGGGACACATGTGGATGAAGAAGAGACATGAAGAAGAGGGGACACATGCTGATGTAGAAGAGACATAAAGAAGAGGGGACACATGCTGATGTAGAAGAGACATGAAGAAGAGGGGACACATGTTGATGTAGAAGATGGGACACATGTTGATGTAGAAGATGGGACACATGTTGATGTAGAAGATGGGACACACGTTGATGTAGAAGATGGGACACATGTTGATGTAGAAGATGGGACACATGTTGATGTAGAAGATGGGACACATGTTGATGTAGAAGAGACATGGAGAAGAGGATTTTGCATAATAGGGGACCTTTAACAAAGCTTCTTTCCATGAAACTGTAAAACCTGCTGCTCACACACTTTCCCCACACGTGTGATTTGAATAAGGACGCTATCCAGCACATGCAAAGGTGCCTATCTCTTTAGATGGCCGAGTCATTTGTTCATATTTGTCTACATTTACATCTGTACTTTAACCCGTACATGTGTTTAACCAATACTTTGCATCAGTATTGACAACCTAAGCCATGATTATAAGTTATCATTAATGTACATAAAGGGAACAAGGAGACCCTAACTGATATAACACATTTCTGTCCCCTCAGTGAGAGAATCCAGAAACCAGAAAGAAAGTATTTTCTTCTATACTTTTCAATCAATAGAACTAATATATAGAAAAGCTAAATAATATATAAATATAAATATTGACATAAACATAAAAAGAACAAATATCATGTATAACAATATAAACAGAGACGTTTTAGTGTTAATATAGATATTAAATGTACCTGTTTTAAATGTTTAAGCCATGCTACACCACACAGGCCTGGCTCCACGTTAAGCACTGGTTCTTACTATCATAATGGTTCAGGTATTGTGCGATCATTTTGTTGATGAGGGGGAATGATAGGAATCTGGGTGTGATCCTTGATAACAACCTGTCCTTCACTGCAAACATCGCTGCTACAACCCGTTGCTGCAGATACACGCTTTACAACATCAGGAAGATTCGTCCCCAGCTGACCCAGAAAGCCACGCAGGTTCTGGTCCAGGCTCTCGTCACCTCACGCCTAGACTACTGCAACTCCCTCCTGGCTGGTCTACCTGCATGTGCCATCCGACCTCTGCAGCTCATCCAGAATGCAGCGGCTCGTCTGGTCTTCAACCTTCCTAAATTCTCCCACACCACTCCGCTCCTCCGCTCCCTTCACTGGCTCCTGGTAACTGCTAGAATCCACTTCAAGACACTGGTACTTGCGTACCATGCTGCGAATGGATCTGGCCCTTCCTACATCCAGGACATGGTTAAACTGTACACCCCAGCGCGTGCACTCCGCTCTGCATCAGCCAAACGACTCGCTGCACCCTCGCTGCGAGGGGGACCCAAGTTCCCATCAGCAAAAACACGTGGGTTTGCTATCCTGGCTCCAAAATGGTGGAATGAGCTCCCCATTGACATCAGGACGGCAGAAAGCTTACACATCTTCCGGCGCAGACTGAAAACTCATCTCTTTTGACTCCACTTCGAGCGATAGGATTACTAACAAGGCACTTATATACTAACAAAGGACTGGCTTATCTAAAGCCAGTTGAGTAGCACTTGAAATGTGTTGGCTCGATGAAACCTGATGATTCTGTTTTCTTCAAGTTTGTATCCTCCTGGTTGAACACACTTATTGTACGCCGCTTTGGATAAAAGCGTCAGCTAAATGTAATGTAATGATAATGTCTGAAATATATTGATAATGTTTGCACAATATGAAAATGGATAGCATCAATAAATTGTACATCCTTTTGGTGTCCAAGGAGGGCATGGATGATTAACCCTGAGGTACAACAGGTGCAGTTATGTAAGCATCCTATAGCAGTATGTCCTATGTATGTTAAGTTACCTGCACAGCCAGGTCGGGTGTGTCCGGGCTGGTGACGGGGACGTAGACGCTGATGATGACGATGTGAGAGACGCTCGTCCAGATCCCAACCATGAGGGCCCAGGCCATGGAGAGAGGAAGCACCGTGTACACGCTCAGAGAGAGGAAGAGGAAGAACGCCACCTGAGGAGTTACGGAAAGATGCAGAGTTACTGAACAGTTAAAGAATATATAACTATGTTCATAGTACTATCAGAGAAGTTATGATGTCTCTCCTTTTACCTTATGGACTCTGAATCGTCAAAAAGTGACCAAAATATTTTTTAAATCTTTTTGACAGTGAGTTAAAAAGGCCGTAAAAAGGCAAGGGGCTCTGTAAGGAACCTCCCACTATCGACCAATGGGTATAACTCACACGAAAGGGGTGACAACCTGTCTTGCATTTGAAGTATTGATATATAGCCTTTATATTCTCTGATGGCCTACTCGTTGTAGCCGTGTTGTCTTTTGAGTATTTTGTCTCTTTATCCGCCTTTTGTCCTGAAGTGTCCTTTCTACTGATGTACTAAACCTCATTATTTCTTTCTGTGTTTCCTTCTCACCTGTTCCCACGCAGTGACGGGTCCTCCGGTGAAGATGAAGACGATGGCGGTGACGTACAGCGTCCCCCAGACGAAGAGCGCCAGCGCCCCCCCCGCAGCGCCGCACCGTGGCCAGCCAGGGCAGACAGACGAGCAGGAAGAAGCTCACACACAGAACCACACACAACACTGACAGCGCACCCACGTGATGAACGATGTTCTGTGGAGGGATGGGCGAACGATTAAAAACACGTTATCACTCACGTTGTTTAAGACACTAAACTGTCATGGATGTTGTGGAGCAGGCAGCGTTAAAGGTCCCCTATCATACTGTCTGTCCTCAATACATTATGGGTCTCACCAAACCCTTCCATTTTCTATCATATGTACAAATAGCATCTATTATTAGTACAACATGTAAGGAGGGAGCCATGCCTGCTTCATGTATGGAAGAGGACCAGCACCTCAAGAAAGCAATCATATCATCAGGTGTGGTCTCTAACATTTATAAATGATTATCTAGGGCTGCCCCGAATACCTATTCTCCTGTCCAACTGTCCTGGGAGCATGCCTTGGATATCTCTCTGTCTGCTTTGCAATGGAACTCCATTTGGAGGTCAGCTATGTTCTCTTCTAAATGTGTAAGATTCAGGATCATACGGTTCTCAATAGAGCGTACATCACCCCTGTTACAAAATCCAAGATGGACAATAAACACAGAGACTTATGCTGGCATGAATGTGGCAAGCGAGGTACAGGTACTTTGGTCAGAAGTAATATCCTTAATGTCTGAATCTTTCAAAGTTAATTTCCCTACATGTCCCATTGCATGTCTACTGGGTCTCAAGCCAGATGGCAATGTTGCAAGGACTGCCGATCGGCTTTGGACATTGGGCTGTTTAGCCACAAAAAGACTCATCCTAAACTGGAAGGAACGCAAACCAGCCTGCGTCACTAGGGACTCACAGCTTTCTTCCCTAAGACAGTCCTAGCACTCGGCACATTTAATAAAACCACAGCATGCGATCTCAGGCAATAAGTACTTTCAATTCGCCGAGAGATCAGGGAGCAGATATAAGATGGTAGTTTATCCAACATGGCTTTGTAAATGAAAAAGTACCAGTGTCTGTACGGAGGCTCAGTCACTGGTACTGACTGGTACACCTCCCCCCTCCCGTTACGTTTTGTTTAGTTGTTTGTTGTTACATGTTTTGTTGTATGTTCTGTTATCTGGAGCAATGTCTGTTTATTTTATAACTGAAAAATAAAACTATATTAAAAAAATAAAATAATACATAATAGGTCTCAGATAGATACAGAACATGTCTCTGAAGTGTTTGGCTCCAAACACCAAACAGATCATTGCAGCATTACCCATAATCCCCTCTGTTTCAGCCCTGTTTCCAAAGTGCTGATTCTCTGTCTGTTACTTTAGATGAAAATAAGGAGCCCCTCCCCACGCCCCCTGAGAGAGATTTGGTGATAAGGTGTTTTAATGCACTGATACTGTGTGTGATGTTGTGCACCGTCAAAAGTGCTAAGTCAGTCATGTTTCATGTTGTTATTCTTGTATTGTCACTTCCTGTTTTGTTTTGTCACTCAATTGTCACGTCTCATTTCAGGTTCCTTGACTCCCTTCCCTCGTGTGTTCTCCCGCACTCATCAGTTATCTCCTGTTTATATCTCTGTTTATGTTTCCCGTTGTTTGTTGTCAATTCTTCTTGTCCTGTCCTCGTGCCAGAACTCTGCTCTTCAGCGTTTGCTTTGGATTCAAAGCCTATTTTTGCCCCTGAAACTTATGTTAAGTTTCAAATAAAGTATATCAATTATACTTTACCTCCCGGTTCGTGCATTTGAGTCCTTATCTTTGTGTATCCAAGTTCGTAACATGTGACTCTGCACTGTGTGTGACCTTGCAGCTGCCTCTTCTTGTGATGGGAGGAGGCAGGGCATTTCAGGTTGTTGATATTTATGAGAAGACACATACTTGTTGTCTCCTAAATATCTCATTTCTATGAGGCGTGAAGGAAGAACGTGACTCTTTCCAGAAGACGTCGCAGATGACCCCGAAACACCTTTCCGACACCCGCGGATGATATTAGCGCCACCTCGATTTACGACTTTGTTGTTATCTCCATGTTTTGGACTATATAAGCCTGATGTTTTTTGCTGCTCCGGTGAGCAACATGAGTTAACCCATATCCTTTGTATGTGATTTAACTCTGCTCCTTCTTGCAAGAATGAATTAGTACCTGATTATTGATTCTCAACCTCGAGTGATATTTTCCTAACATAATTGGTCCTTCGAGCCGGATCCAAGACCTCCTTTTTTCTCCGGGCAAACAAGCCTGACACTGTTCACAGGGAGTCGAGGACTCTTAAAAAAAGACCCCTACCTTGTTTCATTTACAAAGAAACATTTTGGTAAATAGGGGGGTCAGGTTTCGCTGGAGAGGAGAGGAGTGACGGATCCTTGAACTACCGACACGGGAGAGAACTTCAATACAGGAATCGTTTTTGGTTTCAAACCCCTGGTTCACGGAAGGATACCAAAAAAGTCCTAGAAAGACACAGGTAAACTTATCTGAAGTAGGACTTGTGTGGGTAGACTAGGGCATTTCTACTTAGTTTTGGGGGAAACTATGGGAGTTTTATAGGTCGTGAGTGGACTATAGGGCAACTTTTTCTTAGTTTTGGTAAAACTATAGAAGTCTAATCATGGGTTCATGCTGCATCAAGACCCGTGAGAAGAAGATAGAAACAGAAATAGTCATCTTATCAGGAGAGGCTAAATGGATGCAGGTGAAGCATGGAACGAGTGTGAAGAGATTACAAAAATAAAAACGACTTCCAAGGGAGGTTAGTGGTAGAGGAATGCCAACAATTGATTGATTACATCGAGAACAAATGTAACGGGAATGGAAAAAGGGAGGAAGAAGAGGATTTATTAGGGGCTATGATGTGGTTAGCCGAAGCAAGGAAAATAAGGGGAGGACATGAGAGAGAGAGGTAGAGAGGAGAAGGAGAGAAAGGGAAAAGGCTGAGAAAACAGCAGAATCAGAAAAAGAGAAATCAGAAAAGAAGAAATCAGAAAATGAGGTTTTGTATAACTTGTATCCTAATCTCCCCTATTCCGAGAAACTTGACGATCAAGTGATACGCAGACGCCGCCAGCCCCCTCCTCCGTATCTCCCTCCTGTGGGACCTGCTGTCATGCAGGAGCAATGGATAGATGAAAACCATGCACAAGCTCAACACCCCGGGGATCTCCTCGGACCCCATGGCTTCCGGCTCGTCTCACCCCTCTGCTCCCCCACCGACTCCGCTGCCTTGGCCACCCGCTCCGCCCTACCAACCACCTCCACACACCGACCCTCGTGCTCCCACGCAGAGAACAGCCGGCATGAGGAAGGAACCCAGCAACCCACGGTCAGGTAAGGCATTCAGAATGCCCGTTATGCCAGGTATGAATATATCAGGGAATGCGACTGATTTTCTAAGGGGGGGCATTTAAACTGAATGGGGTGAAATTGGCAAACAAAAGAAAAATAAGAAATTCTGATGTAGGTTCTGTTGAATTGCTTTTCCGAGGTGATCAAAGAGGGCGGGGACGGGGCCGTGGCGGAAGGGACGGACAAGGTGGAGGGCGAGGTGGGGCACGAGGTGGAGGGCGAGGTGGAGGAACATGTCCGGAGGGAAGTTGCTTCTTGTGTGGAAAATGTGGACACTGGAGAAACGACTGCAAATTAAGAAAGCCGCAGGAGGGAACGGAGGACTGGGTGGAGCAGGCATGACTAAAGCTATCTTTAGTGCATCTACAGAATCAGGTCACGTATTATCACACACAAACACAGTCCCTGAACAGATGGAAAGGGTTAACTAGAACTAGAACAAGATAACCCAAAGCAATATGACCTAAAACAATACGATTCAGACCTTGACAGTGATACAGAAGCAAGTTCTGATAACGTCTCTATCAGCTCATCCGATGAGGAAGTGGAGATTTTAGAATTAGGTACAGTTGAAGTAATGCTGGCTCACGTAGAGAAACCATTTGTTACCTTAAAAGTAATGGGAACAGATGTAACCAGATTATGCAAAACCGTTTGTTCAAACAGCAGATTGTCAAAATGGATTTATGACGTCAGTACTCACTGAACCGCATGGGGAGAACAATAGACCAGTGGCATTTTACTCCTCACAGTTGGATACCATAGCTCGAGCAATGCCCATTTGTTTACAAGCAGTAATAGCAGCCTCCATGGCAGTACAGGCATCTGCAACAATAGTGCTTTTTAGATCATTAACTCTAAAAGTAACTCACGCAGTGTCCGTACTATTGTTACAAAATAAACTAACCTATATGTCACCAGCTAGACATTTAGCATGCATGGCTACGTTGCTATCACAACCAAATCTTACTATCAACAGATGTACTACTTTAAATCCAGCTACACTACTGCCAGTAGAGATAGATGGGGAACCACATGACTGTGTCGCAGAAACTGAGAACAGAGTGTTACCAAGGACAGACCTGACTGACATTCCCTTCCCTGGTGCAGACATAACAATGTATGTTGACGGTTGATGTAAGAGGAATCTTGATGGAACTTATGCTGTAGTAGTGACGCAGACACAACTACTCTACTATCATTTATACACACAGCAACTATGCTTATTCATGAATACATGTGTTTGCACAATAATGGAAAAATAGGGGTATGGTAACATCAACGAACACAACTATTACACATGAAGATTTGATCCTATCACTTTTGGATGCAGTACAACTCCCCCAAGAGAGTGGCGGTCTGTACGTGTGCAGCACACACTACAGGGACGGACCCAATGTCCACAGGGAACCGGAAGGCAGATGAAGAGGCTAAGAAAGCAGCGCAAAGAGAGTGACAGGACAATGACCAACATATTTCAGAAGATATGCAACACATTGATCCTGACATCCTGAAAGACATGCAAGCACCTGACAAAGAGAAGGTATACTTGAAGAAGACATTGTGTACACAGAATAAAGAGGGATTGTGGGAGAGTACAGAAGGCACATTTGTATAGAGAGGCGAAGTCACGCCCATCGCCCGCCCCCCCGTGGGACCTTATTTCTGAAAAAGTATGTATTGAAGTCAATGGAGAGAGAAAACTTATCTTTCGATCCCGTTTGATTTGTGCCACGAATTACACACATGATGTTTCTCAATCTTAAAAAATTATTTCCATGTCAAAAAAGTCACAGTTTGTCTTAAAACTGTTGAAATATAAGACTATGAAAAATACGCAACTAGAAAGACTACAAATCCCAGAGTCGCGTACATTAACGTTACACATTACACTCGTGTTACTCACCGAAACCTTGTAAAGCCGGTCCTGCATGCTGGCTCTCACGGAACCGACTAACTCCCCTTGTGTACGTACAGCTCTCAACGTGCCCAGACTTGCAGTGATTTTCACCTCGTTTAATACATTTAGTTTCATTATGAAAAAAGAGGGGAAATGTGCTAACGTGACGGCCATCTTGGTGTTGGGTATGCAAGACCACAGATGTAGCTCATTGAGCGCTTCACACAAAAAAATGTGTTACTTCACAGTTTTACGACACATTTTAATTTTTTATTTTGCAAAATGATCTTTTAAATTGAGAAACATCATGTGTGTAATTCGTGGCACAATTCAAACGGGATCGAGAGATAATCTTTCTCTCTCCATTGACTTCAATACATGATTTTTCTGAAATATGGTCCCATGGAGGTCCCCCGGAAAGGGAGGGACTTCGCCTCTCTATTACCAAAAAGCACTTTTCGATATGCAGCTATGTTGAGCCATGGGTTGGACCACGGCTCAACAGTGGGAATGGTGGACATAATACAAGAGATATTCACAGTCTATGGCTTTACAAACTACTACTTAGCTTTGTTCTGTGTGTGCACAGAATAACCCTCAGGGACAGTTCAGACCAAAGAGAGGTCAAATACCTGAGCCCCAGTATCCGCTTCAGCACATTTGCATGGACTTTATTGAACTACATAAATGTGAAGGAATGAAATACTGTCTAACAATCATTGACATGTACTCAAAATGGATTGAAGTTTTTCCAACTAGAAATCCATTGACAGTTGCTAAAGCATTGACTAATCACATAATCCCACGTTTTGGAATTCCGGAAAATATCTATATCTAGATATATAATAATAATAATATAATGGCACACACTTTGTAAATAAAGTAATTCAGGATTTGACAGCCGTATTTGGAATACAGTTAAAACGGCATTGCTCTTATCATACACAGTCAGCAGGTTGATGGAAAGAAATAATGGTACAGTAAAAGCTAAACTAAAGAAAATGATGGCCGAGACAGGGAAAACATGGATGAGATGCTTAGCACCAGTGATGCTAAGCATGCACATCCTACCTAGTGCTAGAGGGCTGTTACCTTTTGAAATGTTATATGGAAGACCATATTATCTGCCTGAGTTAAACCCATCTGTAAGAGAGGAAGAAAGTATGAGTGAAAACACAGCAGAATATATGGCAAAATGTTGTTGTCCCCTCTGCACAGGAAGTACCTGACTCCACACAGACAGTGACACCAGGAGAGTGGGAGTTCACCAGAGCGATAAAGAGGAAGACCTGGCACTCGGCCAAGTGTGAGGGTCCCTACCAAGTACTCCTGCCTACACCGACTGCAGTTAGAGTGGCGGAGAGACCATCCTATCCACCTGACTGTGAAGCTGTTTCAACCTAAAGACAGAAACTCGCCTCTACTGTGGTGAAGTCTGGCTACAAAAGGAGGTGATTCCAATAAGGGCGCTTGTCTCAAACCAGTGAAGAAACCAACAGAACCCAGTAGAATTTAAAGGTCCCATGTCATGGCCATTTCCAATTTTCCAAACTCACATTGGTTTCGCATACAGCATCTCTGTAAAGTATGTGTATTCACTCTCTCCACTAAACGGCTCGTTACAGCTCTTGCCCCCCCCCCCCTCCCTGTGAGCCCAGTGTGCTCTGATTGGTCGGGACGTTGTGAATCGCGCTGAGCTCCGTGGAGGTGTGATTTCCTTGTTTAGCGATACACAGCCAAACACAGCCAAACTCATCCTGAGCACACACAAAGTCACAGCCGAAGTAAAAACAATAAGTGTGGCTTGATATTGAGAAAGAAAAAGGTTGATACACGCTGTGAGTATGGGTCTGCAGAGAGAACGGGTCTGCAGAGAGAATGGGTCTGCAGTGAGAATGGGTCTGCACAGAGAATGGGTCTGCAGAGAGAATGGGTCTGCAGAGAGAATGGGTCTGCAGAGAGAAAGGGTCTGCAGAGAGAATGGGTCTGCAGAGAGAAAGGGTCTGCAGTGAGAATGGGTCTGCAGAGAGAATGGGTCTGCAGAGAGAATGGGTCTGCAGTGAGAATGGGTCTGCAGAGAGAAAGGGTCTGCAGAGAGAATGGGTCTGCAGAGAGAAAGGGTCTGCAGTGAGAATGGGTCTGCAGAGAGAATGGGTCTGCAGAGAGAATGGGTCTGCAGAGAGAATGGGTCTGCAGAGAGAAAGGGTCTGCAGAGAGAATGGGTCTGCAGAGAGAATGGGTCTGCAGAGAGAATGGGTCTGCGGAGAGAATGGGTCTGCAGAGAGAATGGGTCTGCAGAGAGAATGGGTCTGCAGAGAGAATGGGTCTGCAGTGAGAATGGGTCTGCAGAGAGAATGGGTCTGCAGAGAGAATGGGTCTGCAGAGAGAATGGGTCTGCAGAGAGAATTTCGCCGCGATCCCAACTGTCTGTTATCAGCCTGCAGCCAGGGAGGAGAAATCAGCAGAGCTGCCTGCACTGAGTGTGTGAGGAAGTCCGTGGATTGGTCAATTTGGACCAATCAGCGGGGGCTTAACGTAACGACTCCATGGATTGGTCCATTTCGTTCCGGGGACGACATGACATCATGATGTACCCGGAAGAATCAAATGGACAGTGACGTATCTCCAACGAGGAGTTTTGGGGAGGTCTTCTCTGTGATAGAGGTTTACTCGCTACAGGGTGTACTTTGAGGGGTTTGACTCTGCAGACCGTTTACAAGCATAAAAACCTTCATAACAACAAGGGGACGGGTAATAACCGGAAAAGCATGACATGGGACCTTTAAAGAGTGGACGTTAGCAGGGAAACACTAACGGGTCTGAGTGACAGAAACTGACGATGTATCAAAGAGAAAGAATTAGGCCATGGCATCCATTCAGATTACATTAAAACATGTGCCTATACAATCTACCTACCTCAGCCGTGTGGGTACTTTTGTATATGAGTTTTTAATCATTTGTATTTTCCAAATTCTATGGATACGAAGTATAAACAGGAGGAATATGTTGGAGATGCACTGATACTGTGACTCTGCACTGTGTGTGACCTTGCAGCTGCCTCTTCTTGTGATGGGAGGAGGCAGGGCATTTCAGGTTGTTGATATTTATGAGAAGACACATACTTGTTGTCTCCTAAATATCTAATTTCTATGAGGCGTGAAGGAAGAACGTGACTCTTTCCAGAAGACGTCGCAGATAACCCGAAACACCTTTCCGACACCCGCGGATGATATTAGCGCCACCTCGATTTACGACTTTGTTGTTATCTCTGTGTCTTGGACTATATACTGTAAGCCTGATGTTTTTTGCTGCTCCTTCTTGCAAGAATAAATTAGTACCTGATTATTGATTCTCAACCTGGTGTCGAGTGATATTTTCCTAACAGTTACACAAAAATCTGCAAAGTAGGGCTGTGCGATTATGGCAAAAATCATAATCACGATTATTAAATGCGATTATTCATTGACTCTGAAAACATCCATTTATTGAACTTTAAAACAAATTAAAATAATAATTTAAACTGTATGTTTTTAACAGTTGTATACCCTGAACTTTAAATATAATTCAACTGAAAAACCAATACAAATTAAGTATACATTTATATTTACATTTAAATAAATAATATCAAAATAATAAATACCAATAAAGAAGATCAACAAATATTTTGGAGCGCACTTCCACAACCTACTAAACATATATGTCATGATAACTAATGTCACTCACAAGCTGTAATGTTTAATTATACTGCTACACCCAGAGCTCTTATTTTGGTAACCCCTCATTTAGAAACCGGACGTAGCTAAGAGGCTCCAGTTTGACGAGGTTAGTGAAAGTTGACTGTACGCTAGAGACCGGAGAATAAAGACATGGCAACTAAAGCTTCCCTTGTAACGAGTTTATATGGATTTATTAAACAGACTGCAAGTCACAACACGACCTGGCCGAGAGGGCTGTAGGGAGGAGCGAAAGCGCACGCGCCGGCAGGATATATAACGCAAGACAAATTGAGCATCATTGTGAAAGGGGAATGCAGCAAAATAATCGTTTTTTGAACATTAAAGCATTAGAGACAGTACTGATATGAACCTGGACATGAGAAGTCTCTTCATAGCAGATACAAACAGATAAAGCATTTTATGTTAATATATATTTCTAAATACCTTCCCATTGCGACTCAGGTGTCTACTATATCCAAAAAGCCTAAAATGCCTTTAATCATCAGACTTGAAAGCCAGGCTGAGCTTTAAACAGCTGGTGCAATGACTTTTAATGTAATCCTGCCATGAGTTTTTTATGTTGTCCCCCTAGGGCAGTGGTTCTCAAACTTTTTCTGTCAGGCCCCTCCTTTGGAGAACAAAAGAAGTCGGGCCCCCCCAACACAAATAGTCAGGCTCAGTGACGGCGCCAGATATTTCTTTTGGGGTGCTGTGGGGTAGCTTGACATTTCGTAGAGGGTGCTCAAACATTTAGGGTTTCCCATTAATGTCCCGGTCGCTACAGAGGAATGTTCTACTGCAACACTCCCCAATGCAAAATGAAGAGATCTATACATCTCTCAACACCCATATGAAACAGAACTGTAAACAGATTTACTTTTTCTTTATCGATATTTTACAAATCACCCTTTTAAACTTTATTCTTGTTTTACTGTCATATAGTATTTCATACCTGTTTTTCATTTATTCTCTTATTTTTTTATAACTATAATGATCATATAAACGTGTGCCTCGGAAATAATTGTTTACATTAATGGTGACCAAAACGTTTGTGACCCACTGAGATAACTTAGACTAAAGTGAACTATCTAAACACTCAGAGAGTCCTTTAGTTCACTGAGTCTCTCAGTCTGACAGGAGAGGATTCTCCTCCACTTTAGGCGCATTCACACAGCAGTACTTTTCCCACAAAGGTTCATGAGAACAAAACATTTGAGACCCACTGAGATAACACTGAGAGAGTCCTTTAGCTCACTGAGTCTCTCAGTCTGTCAGGAGAAGACTCTCCTCCACTTTGTTGTTGAAAAAACTCCTTATATCCGTTAGCGTAGCTCGCTAGCACCAGAAGCTAACAACAACGATCTCCGGTACCGGTGTGCTCTCTCTCTCTCGCTCGCGCACACACACAAAATGGCTCGTTTAAGCCGAGCTTTAATGAAACACAGAGACCCAGACGTAATAGTACTGCATCATATTATTTTCGAATCAATAATTGTTCAAATTATGATTTATTTATTTTTTAATCTTTTTTTAATTTATTTTTTAATTAACATTTTTCATCCTGGTCTCTCGCGCTCCCCCTGTCATGCCTCTGCGCCCCCCAGGGCCTCTGCGCCCCCCAGGGCCTCTGCGCCCCCCAGGGCCTCTGCCCTAGGGATTTAACATTGTTGATATTGATGTCAACTTACTTTTTCAAAGCCTTTTAATGCAGTGGACGATTAACAAATTCAAATTCAGCTCGGGTCAGGTCGTGTCCACTGATTCATGGAAGCCATAAAATGTCGAAGAAAGAGCTCAAAAATCTGTTAAGTACATTGAATAATTCCTGAAAACAATGGCTGTATTATGAGGCCAACAATGTGTTTTCAGGGCCTTTTACTTCTTGTTGACATGCCTTTACTAATTGAGGCTTAAGAATGCTATGGTGTTTTTGGAAGAACAGGCTTATAGATCTATTTCCTTGAAGTTGGCTTTGCTTCTCTTGTGAGGTCACTCTCTAAACTGTTCTTAATATCCTCCTTTACTTTGTCTTCTGAGTAGGTTAAACTTAACTGTCTCTAACAATACTGAACCATGACCTAAAAAAGTGTGCAAAATATCGCAAATACCGTCCTTAAACCCCACAAATTATGTTAATTATGTTTTGGCTTCTAATGTTTCTGTAGAATACATGAAATCTCTCACTTCTACATGTATTAATGATATACATTGTGGACCCCTAGTCTAGTATCCTATAGATTATCAGGGTGTTTCCATTATGTCTTATGATTGTATCTAGTGGATTTGTTAGCAAAAAATATTGAATAAATGCAATAAATTCTCCTGATTTTACTTCTCCAGAGTGAGGACTTCTTGCTTTTCTTTCATATCTAAAAACAAAAAAAACACACACACACACACACACAGTCTCACCCTTCCTGTGGAGGGGATCAGGACGATGAGGGCCACGCAGAAAGCCAAGGACAGCACCAGACCGGTCAGCATGGCGGGAGTTTCCTCCACACACTGCAGGAAGGCCCTGTGAAACGCCTGATAGCAGCAGCACACCCCCTCCTTCACACTCTGCCTCGACCGGGTGCTTTTCTTGTCTTCTCCTCTGTCCTCGTCGTCCCACCTGACGTCGATGCTGTCCCGTGTTTGTGGGAGTTTGAATGGCGTTGTTGGTGAACTGCCACTCAAAGAAGAGTCTGTTTTAAAAACGCCTCGATCATCATCCGGACTTCTGTTGCTGTTTTTAACCCTGTGTGCGGAGATTTTGACAGGAGAGCTTTGATTTGTCTTTTCGAATCCATCGAGCTCCGATATCTCTTCGCCAAAGTTGGATTTTGTGCTTTTCTCTACGGCTTGTAGCCTATCAGAGGAAGAGTTGACCAGGTTAGCGTGATCTGTCGTTGTTGTTCCCTTCGTCAAAGACTCCAGAGGTTCAGGGCTCTGCACTTTTTTAGCCACACCGACCTCTAAGGAAACAGGAGATTTGCTTTTATTTAACACGCCGTCATTTCCTTTCAAAGTGTCACTGCTTAATCCGTCTTGTGTTTTACTGAAGTCGTCCAGCTCCATGATGTTACCTCCGGTGTTCTTCCCCTCTCCATTGATAGCATTTACCACAACGTCCGGCACTAAAGCCACTTTTCGTGCTTCGTCTTGTCCAGTTCTCTTCTTGTCCGTAAAACCTTGCGACTCGTCTGGCATCGTGACCTGTGTGAGTGAGAGGGGTCTCCTCGTCTAGCCCCTTGTCACTTTACTTTGTCTTGCTGTCTGTCTCTGTCTACATGATCAAAACACACGAGGGTAGTGACGTCTTTAGTTTTTCACCTGTCAGCTGTTGTTTATGTATGTGCAGACTGGAGAGCGTTCACCTTTGACTGCATGTCAAACACCGAATCCTTCTTTGACGATCACTGAGGCAAACTGGAGGAAATCGGAAAAAAAAGAGATAAACAATAAGAAAGGTTAAAACACAACATAAACACATTCAGAGATTAGCTGAATTATTTTATACCTGTGTCCCTAGCAACATCCAAAAAGGAGAGTAGGGACGTCATACCTGCTCATTGTTTTCATGCCATTATAATGAGACTCTTCTTTTAATCATTTCCCCATTATGCAAAAAAAACTTGTTATACTAGCTACAAGTTCTTCCACTGCAACACACACACACACACACACACACGTATGTACACACACTAACAGGTGTGTAAAGGAATTAAGTTTCAGCGACGCGCCCAGCTCACATTAAAAAAATGTTTTAGAGTAACCTCCACCTACATTCAGCCGCTTCTTCCCCATCATGTGACTGCACAGATTACCTTTGTCAGGTCCAATGTATGTCACCGTCAATTTTAGGATTTAAAATGTGTAATCTGCCTCTTCTGCTACAGGTATATCTGATGTAATAGCGAAGATAGGGATTAAACAGTATCTGATTAATAATGTTACCTAAATTGACCTGCGGCGAGTGTTAAAAACCTCGTGCTTTGTCCTTCACATTACATCAATATGGCTTCTTGACTTTTACAAAAGGGTACTGTGTGTCTTTTTTTTGTTTTAAGTCTGACACACTTTAAACTCTGGCACTGTGTGGTAATGACAGTGCATGTATTGTTTTCCACTGGAGTCCCTTTCCCCTGTTCTAAAGAATAAAGAAAGAGGGGTTTTCCAAAACTTACTCAGATGTTTTTGGCTTTCAAATCAAACCATGGAAATGTTATATTTGAACTTAAATGGTCCGGTTTATTCAGTGTCATCCAAGTTAAGATGAAGTTAGACACCGTTAATTTGACTTACAGTCACTTTTAGAGAACTAACAATAGAAAATAAAGACAATTATTGAAGATTATTATGTTGTATTTTAACCTATGGATGCAATTTTACCAACTTAATAGATACACTCAATCCATAAGCCTTGTTGTTTTGATATAATATGCCTATCGTAAGACCTCCAATTGCTTGTTTGAAACCCCCCACAGATATTTACATTATCATATCAGACAGCAAACAGCAGAAAAATAGAAATGTGTGTAAGTGGACCAATATAATCTGTCCAACCACACCATTCACAAATACAAAGCTGCATATTGAATGTTTTATTGTTGAATTACCAAAGGAGTATTATGGCAAAATATGTTATCACAAATAAGCGAAAGGTGACTGACAGTGTTAACAAAGTTATCTTTCAATTTAACTTGCCTTATCTTTGGTTTAACTTGGCAGCAGGTGTAAGCCTTCAATAAAGTAAAATTATTTACTTTGTAAGCATACAATTGGCAGAAATGTGCTTCCATACCTAATTGCGGCTAGTTTTCAGAGCATACTATTAGGAACAATTTCCTTTAATAGTTCACTTAGTAGGCTCTATTATCGGCTCAGTAAGGCTTACTGTGTGACAGGACAAAAACAGAAACACCGGGTTTGATCATTAACATGAAAGTTGAAGCACAGAAATGTAAGGAAATAAGCCAAATAATATTCTTACCTCATCGTTTATTAATGTTCTCGTCGCTGTTTCCCTTTAACTTCAAAGAGATAAAGTTAATTTCCTTTTGTGTTTTTAATCGCCCGGCTTCCCTTATCGTTTTCGAGGACTCTTAAATACACTTTTGCCGTTTATATCCGGGTAAAAATGTCGAAATGATCTCGTAAAAACAGTATTTTCTTCCATAAAAAACAGACGTTAGAAAGTCTGCGTCTGGCTCTGGGCGCGAGCGAGTCTGTGTGAGGTGGTTGGAAGCGCGAGGCAGGTGAATGCGGGGGCGTGCACGCGAGAGCTCTGGTCCTCCTATTCAAATATGAAGAGGTAAACAGAGATGGAGAGGAAGGTCAAAGAGCACACTGTCTGCAGGTGTTTTGTCTTAAAACGAAGTTCACTGCATACTTAAGACACTTGAAGTGGATTTAAGGCTTTTGTTTGAACTATAGTCTTAGGAATCAAAAGGTTGCTGGTTCGAGTCCCACAACAGACCAGGAGGGCTGCACGCAGAGGCTAAATGTCACTTTATTTGCAGTGTTGTTTTAAAGGGGCTCTATAATGCTCATTTTCAGGTTCATATTAGCATTGTGTGTCTCTACTGTGACAACAAAATGACAAAAAAAACTTAAACTTAAAGTGAGAACAGTCTTTGTATTACATCAAATGAAAAAAGAGAAACAGTAAACGACACACTATTGGAAAACCTTCAAGGTAAACATAATATATCCTCCTCTCCGAGTTTATCTCTCTTCTGTGTACCCCTGTGCGTCTTTTTCATTCAAATCAAACATGTTTATTGGTGTAGTAATATGTCCCTATATTGCCACACACACACACACACACAACACACACACACACACACACACACACACACACACACACACACACACACACACACACACACACACACACACACACACACACACACACACACACACACACACACACACACACTGTAGTCACGATGGTGCAGCTGCAGGGTTCAGTGCCAAGTAGCAGGGATACATTTACTCAATACGAAAACTTAAGAGTAATTGTGTAATTGGTGATTGTCCTTTACTTGACTATTTTCATTTATTTCATACTTCAACTCCACTGCATTTCAGATGGAAATAGTGTAGAGGATAAGACTTAATTGATCATGAAGGGTACATTCAGATGTATGTCAGTATGCATAAAACGGACAAGTCAAATCAAGCAATCTGATTGGTTCTTAGCCGCGATATAATGAGCGTATCACGGGTAGAATTGTAGTTACTTTTCACAACAAGTCAGTATCCCTCCGCGTCTGAGAAAAGCTACAACCGTTACAACTGTTACATTACGTCCGTTACAAAACTAACTAACTAACAAAGCTTAAAATGGGAATATGTAAGGGATAATGTGCAGGAAGCCTTCCTGTACTTTTCTGTTGTTGTTAAATATGCAAATCAGTTAGTTAGTTAGTTACAAAACCACAAAATACCTACAGCCCCACCCACTCACTGAATGTTTGTCACTCTATTTTAAAACTTCTGCAGAGGTGAATTTAGACGTCGAAGGGAAAGTCCATCTCTACATTGCCTGGAGACAATTCTCAGGTTGTTCTCAAAATAGATGTGCGGTATATTTTCACCATTGTTCACAAACTCACCTGACTGGTTTACATGTCTATTTATTAGAAGGATGCAACCTAACCTTGCTCTGTGAAGATACACACATGCATTGGGTAGTAACAATTATTCAATTATTATTATGCTCTGAACAAGCAAAGAGGAAGAAAAGGACGGTAAACAAAATATGAAAAGAAGGGTTAAAATACATAGAAGCAGTCTCAAAAATGTGCAGATGAATTCATGCAGAACGACTTTATTTTTCTACCATTTTGGAAACAACCTTAACTGAGAAAAATCTAACCCATAGGCTCTTTTTAGTTAAGTGATCTTCACTAAATGTCTCTTATAGCAAGCAATCAAAGAGGCTCACTGAGTTAATATACTACAGACTTCACTCAAATAATAATCTTATTGAATCCTTAATTCATTAATGTTACTATAAAACATATGAATAAACGCAGTCTTCAAAATAAATAAACTATTAAAGATGTTCTCATTTAGGGCTTTAAACGTATAGTCGAAACATGGATGTATCCTTAAAAACAGAATACAATTATATTGACCGTAATCTTACCTGTGTACTTCCAGAGTGAATTGTGGTGAATGGCGCCATCTTGTGGACATTGTCATTAACAGCTGTACAATTTATGCTTAATTTATTGTCAATTAATTATCTGAATGAATAAATGGAAATATATTGTCTTAAAATGTACAATAACTACTTGGGATGTATGTAATATTTACCACAGTCCAGTGCCTGTAAATAATATTTAGCTCAATTTCATCTTGAGTTATTCAAAGAGTAGGCCTACAGAGCAAAACTAAGCTAGATACTTCCAATACTTATTAATAATGTCCCAGCTAACTGTGTCATATGTGTACTCTACTACTCTGTTTAATATGTGTGCTCAAACTACTTAGAGTGATCCATAAATTGTATTATTAATCTTTATAGAGTGCCACAGTGACGTGTCCTAAAACCCGGAAGTAAGTTAGCATTTTACCACTTCCGGTTGCTTCGCCAAAAACCAATGCAATTTCTCCATAGGATTTTGTAAATTAGCTGGAAATGAGGTCTGTGGTTGAGACACATTGAAGAGACAGATCACGTTTTGTTCAGCCGGATAATATCCACATGTCTACCCTACTTTTATAATTTTATAATCATAAATCTAATCGATAGATTTATGATCAATAGATTTATGATTCGAAAATTATAAAAGTAGGGTAGACATGTTCAATTCAATCAAGTTTCAATTCAGTTCATGTAAGCCTTGCACACACATTCCTCTTTTGAGCGTCTAGTGATTATGGCCTGCATGTCTTTCTGTTCTAACTCAGCTGTCAGCTTCTTAGCAGTTTAGACAAACATCACATTCCTAATGTAGAGACTAGTTGGACAAAATAATGCTTAACAACTGTTCCATTACTGTGTGAACTGTTTTAGGGGTCGACTGTATGAGATATCGTTCTCCCGCTTGCTGCTGGGTGCAGGGGAAAGTAGGGCGACAGTTCTGTTCACATCGCTGACATTTCTCACAGGTAAATCTAGCAGGTATGCAACAAACATGACGTTGTCACCAGTCTATGCATTGTCACACAGCAACAAGCTGGACACTGGATTTGCCGACACAGTACAAACCGGAAGTCAGCGAAATAAAGTTATGCACAGAGCTTGCATACTTGTATTCATCTCTATAAACGCATATCTGCATGTGAATGCAGACATAAACTTATCCTCGTCAGACTTCTGGGTTCCAGGATTGAACTTTTACATTGCCATTATATCCTTGTGTCTTTTATTTTTTAAATATGTTCTTTAACCGGACTTTAACCGGACTTTAACGTACTGCTTTTCTTCATTTTTCAATACAAAACGGAAAATTGAATGAAGTTCTTTTCAAAAACCAAAATCGGACCGTTTTTTTAATGAGGTCTTCTTGTTATCCGTTTTTTTATTCAGACAACAAGAACGGTTTTAAATCAAAAACGAAACAAGGCTGGTATTTTCGATTTTTGGCTTTCCAAAAGTTGGTTTCTCGTACACGGACCGAGCAGGTACTATCCTGGGGAGAAAAAAGTGGCGGTGGTGGCGAAGTCGATAGGGACTTGGCTTGGCAACTGGAAGGTCACCAGTTCAAGTCCCGGCAAGACCAAGTGCTACCCAGGTGTCCCTGAGCAAGACACTGCTCCCCGGCCGCAGTTCAAAAATGGCAGCACACTGCTCCTAACACTAGGATGCGTCAAATAAATTAATAGATTAATAAAAGTCCATCTTAAAAGTTACAATTTCTGATTGGCTGGGCGAATTGCAAACCACGCCCCGTAAAACTCTGAAATGTTTTGTGAAGCTGCCATTATATTTGCTGGCATTCGCATTATTAGCATTAGCATTAGCACAATGTACCAGAGAGACTAACTTATGGCAACACTAACTTATGGCAACTGTACTGTAGATCTATCAGCTATTTATTTCACATGAGTTCCAGTGTGGCAGCTTTTTAATCACTGCTCCCCCTGGTGGATCCATGATCCATTGCAGCTGGTTTCATTATAATTTAATTTATTTATCAAGGGGGCGTATCAAGTCATGCGACACGGGGAGCTGGCGTCGGCCGGAGACGAGGGGCTGGAGTAGAAACCATGGCTGCTGGGGCCAGGACTGAGGCTGGAACCATGGCTGCTGGGGCCAGAACTGGGGCCGGAACCATGGCTGCTGAGGCCAGAACTGGGGCCGGTACCATGGCTGCTGGGGCCGGTACCATGGCTGCTGGGGTCGGCACTGGAGCCGGAACCATGGCTGTTGGGCGCGGAGCGGAAGCCTGGACCCTGGCTGTGTAAGCCAGTGGAGTATGGAAGCAAAGCTGCGTGGGCCGGTACTGGAGCATGGAGCCATGGCCAGCAGTAACATACAGAGTGTCACGATCTGTCTGTATTGTATTTTGTCTTGTCTTTTTCTGTCTTTTGTTTCATGTTTTATTTTGAAAGGTCTTCACCTCCTGTCTTGCCTGTTTCTGTCTGCGTTGTGTCTTGTTTAAATCTGTCTGTGGTTCCCTGTTGTTAGTTTCCCTGGTGTGTCTAATTTACCCGATTGTGTTCACCTGGTGTCCCTGTGTTTTCTCCTCCCTCCTCACCTGTGTCTTGTTTGTGTGATTAGTCTTGTGTGTATTTAAGTTCTGGTTTTTCTGTCTGTCTTTGTCGGTTCGTCTTGTGTCATGACTAGTTCGTCTGTGAGTGTTCTGTTTTGTCTTGGTTAGTATAGCCTTGAAATAAAGGAATTTTCACGTTAATCTGCATTTGGGTCCTGCCTGCTTCACACACCGTAACACAGAGCCCCTAAGGGACATGGGGGAAAAAAAGAGATCACGGGTTAGTATCTCGTGATCCCAACTTATCTTTTTTTTTGTTCTCTTATTTTTTTGTCCCTTTAGGGCAGGGGTCAGCAAGTAAGTTTGGCCTTGGGACAATTTTTTTCTGAGCTAGTGCATAACGTGCATCGCGGCTAAAACATCCAATCACCGAGCTTAAACCATAGCTGAGGATCTTGGGTAATCAGTTCAGTGGGTGTGTATCGCCTACGTCTGTTTCTGGTGACTTTATTTTGAAATTCAGTTCCTGAGGGACGGCAAAAAAGCCCGATATTATAGAATTAAACAAATAAATAAAAACAAGGATAATTGTGTGTTATTGTTGAGTAAATAACAGTGTGTTATTTAGAAAAGAATAACAAATTAGAAGGAAAAAAATATTAAAAAAATACATATTTCAGTATTTTGAGGCTCTGAGCCATTTATTTTCACAGACGGCAAAAAAAGTCTGACATTATACGATTTCAAATAAAAACAATAATCGTGGCTTGATATTGAGTAAGAACATGTTTTTATGAACCACACAGCTTCCGGTCTTCCAAGACCCGACCGGACAAAAAGACGTGTTGCAGGCACGAAAGATCCTACCAATAGAAATACATTGCTTTTAAAATCGTTCGTGTTGGTGAACACGAATCAATAGATTAAATGTTGTGACTATAACACAAAATGCCGTGAGACTGGGTTGTGTATACACATTGAGTAATGTCTACGGGACGGGCTGCATACATCGTCCAAAAAGCTCTAAAAACCTAACATGAACATGAAAGGTAAAACTCAGGGCAAAAAAAGTCCACTAGACTCAGACTAAATGTTTTGTTTTCATTATAAAGGTGCAGCGTTCTTGGTAAAGTGCCAACTTTACCAAGAAAAAAGTGATGATAGTAAAATATTAAATATTATAAAATAAAATAAAATAGGATACAATAAAATAAACACATGGTAAAAAAAATCTGATAATGAAAATGTTGAAAAAAAAGTAAATATTACAATTTAAATGCTAAATGTCACCCTGACAGTAATGCCCGGATGTAGGAGATGACAAACCACTTCCTGACTTTTACACAGACGACTAAGGAAGTACACAGATGAAAGTTACAAGATAAAATATGTTTCTTATCTACTGAATAAGGACGTATCCAGCAAAAAGTGTTACAAATTAAAGTCTCTTTTTAACAAAGCTCCTCTGTTATTGAGTCAACCAAGGGTTAACGATAAATAAAGTCAGAAAACCCCCGCTTCTGACGTCAGTGGAAATCCCCACTTTAACCCAGTGCAACATAACATTTTCTATAATAAAATGACACGTTTAAACGTTTTATGAGCTATAATAAAACTCATATATGTAAAATAAATGCAGATGAAGCTACCAGTAAGGAAATATGTGTGATTTTTGGGGATTTATAGACATTTTAACACGGTAAAATGGTCCACAGGTGCATTTTGAATGTGTGTGATTGTTGGGAAATATCATGTTGGTGTTGCAGCGACTTTATTCCGTCTCTGTCCAGAAGAACCCCCCTGGATCAGATGAGCTGTTGTTTCGTTTGGTTTCGGTTTTGTCTTCGGAGTTTTTCTGAGGCTTCCTCATCCGGTCTTTCTTCCGTCATTTTATTTCCACAATCCCCTCTTTCTGTGCTTCCTCTGCGATCATCTCGCTTTATTTTACGCGCAGTGAACTTCGCTCCGATAGGTATGTTGTTTTTATGATCCGCCTCCAACACAGCAGCTGGAAACGAAACTCGGGAGGAAGGATCGAGCTCACGTAAGAAAACAACACGGAAAAATGTCATATTTATTATATTTAAATGCTCTTTTAAAACCATAACATGTCTTCGATCTGCTTCCTTACTCTGTCTCTGCTGAAACACGTGTTTTTATGAGCATACGTGCGTCAAAACTCTCCGTTGTACCGGGCCATGTTTGGTTTCTTTACGCTCGTTACACCATTTCTCTCAGCGCTTTCTGTGAATCGAGTGTGGTTGAAAAATAGCAGCAGGCAAACAAGATATATTAATAAAAACACACACTCTTGTTTAAAGGCAGAGGTGGAAAGACTACTCAGATCTTGTACTTGAGTAAAAGTAGAAGTACCATTTTATACCACGGCTTTTAAATGAGTGTTTTTAAATGTCATTTCATAATATGTTTCTTAATACTCTTAATGTCTATCATTTTTGTAAAGCACTTTGAACTGCCTTGTGTTGAAGTGTGCTATATAAATACACTTGCCTTGCCAGAGTGTAGTAATACTCCGTTACAGTAAAAGCCCTGCATTCAAAATGTCACTCAAGTAAAAGTCCAAAAGTATTATCATCAAAATATAGTTAAAGTACCAAAAGTAAAAGTAGTCATTGTGAAGATTGGTCCATTTCAGAATAATGGTGTTCTCAAAGCTGGTAAAGGTGCAGCTAGTTGTAATGACTTTGTATACTGCAGGTAGAATTTACTCCAGGTGGAACTAAAGTCTAATTTAACACTTGATTATATTTCACATCATTCATCCACATCTGTAAAGTAACTAAAGGTATTAAATGCATGTAGTGGAGTAAAAGTACACAGATGTACCTCTTGAGTGGAGTAGAAGTACAAATTGGCAAAAATATTAGAGTAAAGTCCCTCAAAATTGTACTTCAGTACAGTACTTGAGTAAATATATTTATTTTTACATCACTCATAATAAGCTATGAGTGGAGACACACTGCAAGTTTGTTTACATGTCTTAAAGCAGTGTTTCATTCCAAGGACCACTTAACCAATAAAAAAACACTCGCGGACCACCTAACTCCAATAATATCCAAAAACACATCGTTTTTTACAAATCGCCTGAAAATGGTACAAACGAGTGGCCACATGTGTGATGAAGGTGTTTTTCTGGGCTATATCATGCACTTGAAAGTGAAACTTAAGCTCGCTCCATTGCGGAGATATTCCCGCGAAAGTGCGGAAAACTTAAATGTATTTATTTATTTAAAATGTGACATTTTACCAATATACTCCCCGACCACTAGGGGGCGCTCACGGACCACCAGTGGTCCGCGGACCACACTTTGAGAACCACTGTCTTAAAGGTATTCACATCAGGGTAAAGTGAGGAAAAGTACTCGTGTTATGCTTCTTAAATGTAGTACATCAGTTTATTTTTTTACTCCACTGCCTTATTTTGACAAGTAAAGTTACTCGTTAGTTTCCAGAGTAAGATTTAAATGCAGTGGCAGAGAATAAAGCAGTGCTATTGTTTGTTTGGACAACCAGCAGCTTAGCAACTTGGCTTGGTAAATATTAGAGGTTCAATATGGGGCCAGATACAGTACATAATACAATGTTTGCACTTAAGTAAAACATAAACAACACATTTGCATACCACATAGCACTTCATGAGTAGGCGAAACCAAACTGAAACATAACGTCTGTATTATCTAATGCTGAAACACAAGAGTGGTCCTGGATAATAAGAAGAAGCTTTAACAGTATCCTATGGTTGTTAATTATGATTATTGACATCAGTATTTTAACACATTAAAAGATGTAATAAAATAAACAAGGTGGATTAATATGACTATAACGAGGGCGATTATTGAGTTTTAACACAACATGATGCAAGACATGAGACCACCAAGCAGTCATACAGCCTTGTGTTCACATTAGCTGTGTTTGATTCATGTTTTGCAGTATGTCGGACACTTTGAAGCTTATTTGAGAACAAGGCATGGCCTGTGAGCGGAGTGATGGAGGTGGAGAAGCAGAGGTGGAGGATGAGTTTGCGTGTGCTGGGATGCTTCGTGGATCTCTGGCCTCGCTGCACGGCACCGTGGAGCGGATCTTCAGGGTGACGTTTGGGATCGGAGCGGACGATTTGTCGATGGACAACAACGGGCAGATATGGCTGAAACTACGAGGGAGGAGCAACGACGTAAAATCGGCAAAAGTACGTTCAGATCTCTTTATTTACAGATCCAGTGGTGGACGAAGTGATCTGATTGTGCGTGGATCTTAGAACAGAAAACTCCCTTGAAATGTTTAAAAGCAACTTTAAAACCCATCTTTTTAATATGGCTTTTAATTTGGGTTCACTTTCCATTTTTCTTTCTAGTATCATTGTCCATGTTTTACTGTAATTTCTTCTAATGAAGCGCTTTACTCTGCTTTTGTTTAAATAATTGTGATATATGATATGATATTTGGGGGGGGGGTTACCTTGGTTGCTGATTGGCTAATGGTTACACAAGCCAAAACATCGTTATGACATCATAAAGTGGCCAAAATCTGATCAGCTCATTTTCAGACAGGTTTTTATAGAAATGGATCAAAAAGAGAGAAAATCTTTGTTCCTGAAACTTTCAGAGTCTCTTGATGTAGAAGAGACATGAGGAAGAGGGGACACATGTTGATGTAGAAGAGACATGAAGAAGAGGGGACACATGTTGATGTAGAAGAGACATGAGGAAGAGGGGACACATGTTGATGTAGAAGAGACATGAAGAAGAGGGGACACATGTTGATGTAGAAGAGACATGAAGAAGAGGGGACACATGTTGATGTAGAAGAGACATGAAGAAGAGGAGACACATGTTGATGTAGAAGAGACATGAGGAAGAGGGGACACATGTTGATGTAGAAGAGACATGAAGAAGAGGGGACACATGTTGATGTAGAAGAGACATGAGGAAGAGGGGACACATGTTGATGTAGAAGGGACATGAAGAAGAGGGGACACATGTTGATGTAGAAGAGACATGAAGAAGAGGGGACACATGTTGATGTAGAAGAGACATGAGGAAGAGGGGACACATGTTGATGTAGAAGGGACATGAAGAAGAGGGGACACATGTTGATGTAGAAGAGACATGAAGAAGAGGAGACACATGTTGATGTAGAAGAGACATGAAGAAGTGGATTTTGCATCATAGGTGACCTTTAAACTTGAGGGTTAGCCTCCGGAGCACTTAGGCACTTTTCCGGTAAATGACTCATTTTTAAATGTTAAATAAAAGGCTGAGACAAGCGAGAACTGCGCAGACCTGCGCAATTGCGATCAACGTCTTGCTAGTGCGTTGCATGATGGTTAGTCATTTTGTCCGACTTGCTCTGGAGGCTCGCCTCCATGAGACGTTGAAATCTCGCGGGACAAAGACGCCCGCAGCCTTGAGAGCGAGGCGCGGCGAGGCGGCGCAGTTCCTCTCCACGGGCTGCCGAAGCTAAATGATTGATGGGAATCGACTCGCTGGTATCTCCAGCTGAGCGCTCATTGGTGGTTTTTACCCCGTGCTGCTGATGAAGCTCTCCCATTGGCTCGGCAAAAGTTTGTTGTTGTTTTGTGTCAGTTTTACGTCGCCACATCCATTCCCATTTTTCATCATTGTTCCACAATGTTTATCATCATGAAATTAATATCTATATATGTTATACTATACTTGCACTGCTTACCGTTTTCATACTTTATATATCTTAGCATATTCATACACACTGTTCATACTGCTCACAGGCTGCTGTGTGTATCTAGTGTATTCATACACACTGTTCATGCTGCTCACAGGCTGCTGTGTGTATCTAGCATATTCATACACACTGTTCATACTGCTCACAGGCTGCTGTGTGTATCTAGCATATTCATACACACTGTTCATACTGCTCACAGGCTGCTGTGTGTATCTAGCATATTCATACACACTGTTCATACTGCTCACAGGCTGCTGTGTGTATCTAGCATATTCATACACACTGTTCATGCTGCTCACAGGCTGCTGTGTGTATCTAGTGTATTCATACACACTGTTCATGCTGCTCACAGGCTGCTGTGTGTATCTAGCATATTCATACACACTGTTCATGCTGCTCACAGGCTGCTGTGGGTATCTAGCATATTCATACACACTGTTCATACTGCTCACAGGCTGCTGTGTGTATCTAGCATATTCATACACACTGTTCATGCTGCTCACAGGCTGCTGTGTGTATCTAGTGTATTCATACACACTGTTCATGCTGCTCACAGGCTGCTGTGTGTATCTAGCATATTCATACACACTGTTCATGCTGCTCACAGGCTGCTGTGTGTATCTAGTGTATTCATACACACTGTTCATGCTGCTCACAGGCTGCAGTGTGTATCTAGCATATTCATACACACTGTTCATACTGCTCACAGGCTGCTGTGTGTATCTAGTGTATTCATACACACTGTTCATGCTGCTCACAGGCTGCTGTGTGTATCTAGTGTATTCATACACACTGTTCATGCTGCTCACAGGCTGCAGTGTGTATCTAGCATATTCATACACACTGTTCATACTGCTCACAGGCTGCTGTGTGTATCTAGTGTATTCATACACACTGTTCATGCTGCTCACAGGCTGCTGTGTGTATCTAGTGTATTCATACCCCTCACTGTTTATTCATCATTCAATTCATTCTATATTTTATTCTGTAGATTGTGTACATTACTTTTCACTTCACTGCTTGTTGCACCTGGTTAGAAGCTAAACTGCATTTCGTTGTCTCAGTACCTGTAATATGTGTAATAACAATAAAGTTGAATCTAATCTTGAGCAGGAACAAATATATTTACTTAGTACATATCTGACATTAACGATTAAACACATTAAGTCATTAAGTCCCTGCTCTCTAGCAGGGACTTTCGAGGGGGTAAAAAGGTTCACATGAACACATTTTAGTACCGGCTCTTTTGGTGTGAACGCGATAAAAGAGTTCTCATGAACTAAGTTCGCATGAACCTTTGTGGGAAAAGTACCGCAGTGTGAATGCGCCTAAGGAGCGTTCAGAGTGACTCACTAAAGGAGAATGGATTGTGTTGGTGGATGACTTAACTCAAATGTCTCTTTGTTACTCGTTTAGTGCTGAACTGAGCAACATGTGACTTGCACAATAACAAGACCGTAACAACCAGGTCATGTTTCCTGTTTACTCGAGAGACCCAACTCTGTCTGACAGTAACAAAATAAACACAAATAAACAACAATCAATAAATGTTGTAAGACTCAACAATATAAATAAAATAATAATAATCATAATGAAACAACCTAGAAACAATCATTTTTATCTTTAAATCTTGTATTTTATAGTTTTTTTCTTACATTATATTTTGCTATCTAACAACGGACTATTTTAAATCTGCTTTATTTAACATTATTGATCTGACACTACATCTAAAAGACACTATCTGCCAATAGAGTTTTCTCATTTGTCATGTAGGTGTACAGTAGATGTTCCTTTATACAGTATATATTGTTAATAATAAGATATACTTTATTAATCCCAAATAGGGACATTTCTTCATTGCAGCAGCATGTAAAAGAAGTATTGCACATAATTTAAAAAAGATAAACCATCAAGCATCTTATAACAATAATAAGAATAAGAATAATAGCAATGAATTTGAACGCTATGTTAATTCTTCCCACCCCATAATGGACACATAATATTTACATGATATACTAATACTGCAGTACTTTCACCACTGTTACAGGAATACTTTACCAACACGATAATGATAATGAATATTTCTGTTTTGTAGTTATTTGTGAAAGGGCTGGTGAACCAGGAGGAGCAGCAGGAGCTCTCGTACCCCGGAGCGCTGCACTGCATCTTCAGTGGAGCCAGAGGGCTGTTCATGGACTGCCTGACCAAAAGCACCTCCGCACATATAGTGGTGAGTGTTGCATGCTGGGTAGAGATGGCAAAAGTATACACATCCTTTACTCATGTAGAAGTACAGATACTCGTGATTAAAAAACTCTGGTAAAAGTTAAAGTACTGACTAAACTTCTTTACTCAAGTAAAAGTAAAGAGGCTTTGAAATGTACTTCAGTAAAAGGTACCCATAACTAGCAGCTGTTTTAAAGAGTACCTGACCTCCCTTTATATTAATAGAACAATAATGTCATTGTTAGCTCATGAATGTTTCCATGCTGAACAACGGCAACATGACAACGTTTCCATTGGTCCCTCTTCTTTAGAGAAGACCAGGAAATGTTGGGTACACGGATCGTGTTCAAATCAATAGGCACGCAATGACTCTAAAGAATAATGATCACGCCACCAAACACACATTCAGACTAAAGGAACCAGCTGTTTGGGAAATGTGAGAAGTAGAAAGTACAGGTATTTGAGTTCAACATGTAAGAAGTAGAAAATACAGGTATTTGAGTTAAACATGTGAGAAGTAGAAAGTACAGGTATTTGTGTTCAACATGTAAGAAGTAGAAAGTCGTCAGGAGAAATAAGTAGTGGAGTAAAGTAATGATGCCAGAGAAATGTACTTAAGTACATTAACAAAGTATTTGTACTCCGCTACTACCCACCGATGATGCTGGGTAATCAATAGGCTACTGTGTTTTCTATTTTCTCAATAAGGCAGGAGAAACGTAAAAGTGAGAATATGTATTATACGACTTTAAACCTAAATATCCTGCCTTCCTAAAAGTAAGCTCAATTAGCTGTTAGCATTTCTTGTTAGCATCGTGACCATGGAAGTGAAGATAACTATCACTAGATGATTTTTATGTCAAACGAAACTCAAAATGTGATATTTATTAGGCTAGTTTTGGAGTTACTTAGATGTCAATATTCTAAAGTACCAATGTTTACCTATGTGAAGTCATCTCCAATGTTTGGTTTGCTTGACCACAATTGTTTGTGTAAAAATAAACCAGTACATGCTGCTGCATCTATCATCCATCCATCCATCCCTACCTACCTACCTACCTACCTACCTACATTACATTGCGCTGACGCTTTTGTCCAAAGCGACTTACAATAAGTACATACGACCAGGAAGACACAGCCCAGAAGAAAACAGAATCATATAAGTACATCAGGTATCATAGAGCCAAACATTTCAAGTGCTACTCAGCTGGCTATAGATAAGCCAGTCCTATGTTAGTATATAAGTGCTTTGTTAGTAATTCTATCGGTCGAAGTGGAGTCGAAAGAGATGAGTTTTCAGTCTGCGCCCGAAGATGTGCAGGCTTTCTGCTGTCCTGATGTCAATGGGGAGCTCATTCCACCATCTTGGAGCCAGGATAGCAAACCCACGTGTTTTTGCTGATGGGAACTTGGTTCCACCTCGCAGCGAGGTTGCAGCGAGTCGTTTGGCTGATGCAGAGCGGAGTGCACGCGCTGGGGTGTACAGTTTAACCATGTCCTGGATGTAGGAAGGGCCAGATCCATTCGCGGCATGGTATGCAAGTACTAGTGTCTTGAAGTGGATTCTAGCAGTTGCCGGGAGCCAGTGAAGGGAGCGGAGGAGTGGAGTGGTGTGGGAACATTTTGGAAAGTTGAAGACCAGACGAGCCGCTGCATTCTGGATGAGCTGCAGAGGTCGGATGGCACATGCAGGTAGACCAGCCAGGAGGGAGTTGCAATAGTCTAGGCGTGAGGTGACGAGAGCCTGGACCAGAACCTGGGTGGCTTTCTGGGTCAGCTGGGGACGAATCTTCCTGATGTTGTACAGCGTATATCTGCAGCAACGGGTTGTAGCAGCGATGTTTGCAGTGAAGGACAGGTTGTTATCTAGGGTCACACCCAGATTCCTTGCAGTCTGAGTCGGGGAAACAACAGAGGTGCCGATGTTGATTGTCAGGTCAAGAGTGGGACAATCTTTTCCCGGAAGGAAAAGCAGTTCAGTCTTGTCAAGGTTGAGCTTGAGGTGATGAGCAGACATCCACTGAGAGATGTCAGCTAGACGAGCAGAGATGCGTGCGACGACCTGAGTCTCTGAGCGGGGAAAGGACAGACTGAATTGGGTGTCGTCAGCATAGCAGTGGTATGAAAAACCATGCGGGCTAATGACCGATCCGAGCGAGTTTGTGTACAGGGAGAAAAGGAGGGGACCAAGAACAGAGCCCTGAGGGACCCCTGTAGTTAATTGACAAGGGTCGGACTCGGACCCTCTCCAAGTTACCCTGTAGGTACGTCTTTGAGGTATGAGGCGAGGAGGGAAAGTGCAGAGCCTGAAACTCCAAGTTCTTGGAGAGTGCGAAGGAGGATCTGATGGTTCACCGTGTCGAATGCAGCTGACAGGTCCAACATGATGATGACAGAGGAGAGGGATGCTGCTTTAGCAGTGTGCAGTTCCTCAGTGACAGCAAGGAGGGCCGTTTCTGTGGAGTGACCTGCCTTGAAACCAGACTGGTGCGGATCCAGAAGGTTGTTCTGATGGAGATAACAGGAGAGTTGTTTAAAGACAGCGCGTTCAAGTGTTTTAGACAGGAACGGGAGGAGAGAGACAGGCCTGTAGTTTATAACATCAGACAGGTTGAGAGTGGGTTTCTTAAGGAGAGGGTTTACTCTTGCCTCCTTGAGACTGTTTGGAAAGTGACCAGAAGTTAGAGAAGTGTTGATGAAATGGGTGAGAAACGGTAGAATATCAGGAGCGATAGTCTGAAGGAGGTTTGAAGGGATAGGGTCCAGAGGACAGGTGGTAGGGCGGGCAGAGGTAATGAGGGTAAGAACCTCACTTGGAGAGAGAGGGGAAAAGGAGGTCAGTGTGTGGGTGAAAGGAGGGTCTGGTGACCCAGCGGTGAGTAAAGGTGAGTCAGAAAAAGAAGAGCGAATATCATCAACCTTTTTTTCAAAGTGGTTAACAAAGTCGCTTGACAGAAGTGAGGAGGGGGAGGGGCTTTGGGAGGGTCCAAGAGGGTGGAGAAGATGGAAAATAGTTTTTTGGGATTGGAATAGGAAGATTGGATCCTAGAAAGTGCTCTTTGCCTGAGAGATCGAGGCAGAGAAAGAGGAGAGGAGAGCCTGATAGGTTAGGAGGTCGTCACGGTGTTTGGATTTCCACCATTTCCGCTCTGCTGCCCGAAGGACGGTTCTATTAGCACGCAGTGCGTCATTTAGCCAGGGAGCAGGGGGGGACTAACGAGCCTGCCGAGATGTGAGAGGACAGAGAGAGTCCAGAGAAGATGAGAGAGTAGAGAGGAGAGTTTCTGCAGCAGAGTTTGGAGGCAGGAGTTGAAACGAATCAGAGGAAGGGAGGGCTGAGAGCACCGATGAGGCAAAGGTAGAGGGGGAGAGGGAACGAAGGTTACGGCGGACAGGTGCAGGATGAGAAGAGATTAGTTTGTTATGTTTGGAAAGGGGTAGAGAGAATGAAAGGAAGAAGTGATCGGATGTGTGGAGCGGGTTAACAGAGAGGTTAGAAGTATTGCAGTTCCTTGAGAATATGAGATCAAGGACATTGCCAGCTTTATGAGTTGGTGGGGATGGAGACAATGAGAAAGCGAAGGCGGTTAACAGAGATGTTAGTTCGTCTATCTTCCCCGTCTGGAGGTTGAAATCTCCGAGAAGTACAGCCGGAGGGCCAGTTTCAGGGATATGTGAGAGGAGATGATCTAATTCCTCCAAGAAGTCCCCCAAGGCACCTGGCGGACGGTAGAGAACAACAATGGTTAATTGTATAGGATGGGTTACTGTGACGGCATGGAATTCAAAGGTGGAAGGAGTGAAGTTAGGTAGCTTGAAGAGGGAACAGCTCCATTTGGGAGAGAGCAGGAGACCAGTGCCACCTCCTCTGCCAGTGGGTCTGGGTGTATGGGAGAAGGAATATGCTGTGGAGAGAGCTGCTGGGGTGGATGTGTTGGATGGAGTAATCCAGGAAATCCAGGGACTGCAGGGAAGCGTAGCCAGAGATGAAGTCAGCCTTGGGAACAGCTGACTGGCAGTTCCACAGGCCACCTGAAACTAGATGTTGGATGTCAGTGGAGCATGTGGGATAGACGAGAGCAGGCCGATTATATCGATTACGAGATACACGGGGCCAGTGATAATAGCGAGAGGACACATGAACAGGAATGGAGAAAATACACATGATTATAGCATGAGGGGCTAAACAACCAAATGAAATAAAACACCAGCGATACTTAGCTCAATCAAAGTAGGATTTGCCTCCTCTTTGCCACCCTCGTGACTCCAGCAGGACTCCAATGTCTTTGTCGGTCTTACTCCAGCAGGACTCCAATGTCTTTGTCGGTCTTCGGCTGTCTGATGCTGAAGCTGACGCTCCAGGAAATAGCTACCTAAAAAGGAGCCTGCTTGCTGAGTTCTCACAGCAGTGGGGCCACGCCCCTCTAATTAGTTAACTCTCTACAGCTGATGGGCGACTGCTGGGCGGGCCGTCTATATTCTCACGCGGTATCGAGTGGCCTTCTGAGATGAGAACAGATTTACAGCTTTCCCCGAGCAGATCTGAGATGTAAAAATCTCTCTACAAGGTCAAATAACTGCAGAACAATTATAAAGAGTAGAATACCTACCTACCTACCTACCTACCTACCTACCTACCTACAAAAATAATAATAATGTCATTCTGTTTTTCTTTAATCTAAACCAGGTTGGCTGTACCGGATTCCTGCTTATCTCCGGTCTTGCAGAGCCGGTTGTTCGAGCCTACTCCCTCATTACAGACATGGTGGAGCGGTACGAAGGCACACAGTCCAGACGCTCAGAGACTACAGACAGAGGCATGGGCGAGACTCTGGATTCACGGCGGGCTTTCAAAAGCCTGGTGGAGAATTGGGAGGATAAACACATCCTGGATCTTCTGGTTCTCCCGTCGTTAGTGAAGGAAATCCTGCTGGAGTTGGTAATAGAATCGGGGCTTGGATCAAACCCTACTCCAGATCTTACAGATGGAAACGCTGGGGCTAGATCACTCGAGGATTCGGGGGTTAGATGGGACAAACCTTCGTCCGTTACGTACAAACTCCCAGAGTCTCCTGATCGTTGGGTTGAAGGGATGACTTCAGCTTCTGGTAAAGACTCTGCTGCTTCCTCATTCCACTTGTTGTCTTCAGGGTCCCGAGGATTGGCAGAGGGTGCTGACGAAAGACTTCTGCTTTCTCCACAAGAGGTTGTAGGACCAAGTGAAGCAGCATCAATAAGTACAAAGGTGAAAGACGTACGAGAGGAGGATGAAGAACAGGAAGTGCTGTTGTCAGTGGGAAACAAAGAGTTCTTGCTTCTTTTAAAGTTCTTCACAGCCATGGGGTACACAGAGGAGATTGTTAAGAGAGTCCTTGCCCGAACGGGACTTCAAGAGGCGTCGCAGATACTGGACGTTGTTCAACAGGAGCAGAATCGCAGTGACCGTGAGGAGGGGAGGAAAACTCAAGACGGCGATGAATCGAACCGAAGCGAGAGGAACCGACCTTGCGAGACAGAGCACAGAGAACAAGAAGAAATGGAAGTATCAGGAGGAGATGTGTTGATGAGTAGTTCCGAGTTCATGGAAGCTGGAGCAACGGGAAGAGATCGACCCAAGAAGAAAGAGAAAGGGCACGAGGAAGACTTTGTTCTGGGGGTGGTGAAGAAAGCGGCAGCCAGCTGTGGGTACATGGAGCAGAAAGTGACCAAACTCTACAACATGTTGCCGGATGGATCCACTCACCAGCTGCTCCTGGAGCTGCAGAGAGAGGAGATCAAAGAGTTGGTTGCCTTTGGTAAAGTACCAAGAGAGATGGACGATGTGGTGATAGAGAAAGAAGAACCAACAGTGCCACCATCTGAGGACAAAGCAAAGGAAATGGAGCTTTTTATGCCTGCAGTTAAAAGAAAATCTGATGATAAAGGATGGGGAGAAGTGCCGAAATCACCTGAAGCCGAGTTCATATTCTATAAACACACACACTCGCCATATCAAGTTTGCCTTACTGAAGTCAAAGGGCCACCCATGCCCACATATCCTCCATCGTTTGATCGTCCACCCACCTTTAACCAATCCAACATACAACATGGTCGAAACAACTTATGGCAGAATCCATTAACGTCGAGACAAAAGCCTCCAACCCAAGAACCTGTCCTCAACTCAAAGCCCCATTCCTTCAAACCCTTAAAACAAGCTTTCCAAGTTCCTCAAAACCCCATCTTCCCAATCCATCATTTGCCTCCCATCAAAGCGAGGGAAAAGCAAGGCTTCATGGCCGCTTCCTCAGTCGTGGTGACGGGGGAGCAGCGTTTCCTGGAAGGCCTTCAGATGCCCTTCCATCTGAAGCTAAAAGACCAACCTGGTGACCCAAACGTGAGGACGATCGTCATCGACGGGAGCAATGTGGCGATGAGGTAGGAAATAATTTATCTGAACCGTTTAACTTCCTAGAACTCTAGCTCTGTTTAACTCTACATTTTGTGCTTCCAGTCACGGGTTGGGTCACTTCTTCTCCTGCCGAGGGATCGCTCTGGCCGTCCAGCACTTTTGGGATCAAGGCCATCGTCACATCAGCGCCCTGCTGCCTGAGTGGAGACAGAAAAGCGACCCTAAAATCAAAGGTATCACTTCCTGTTCCTCAGCGGTTCCTAACCTTTTCCATCTCAGGGCCCACTTGTTCACAGCCCACATTCAACCATAAACAATATGGAGGCTAAATAAAGTTCCGATTGGTCAATTCAGAACATGTGACACGTTGTTAATCCAGTAGTACAGACAGACCGCTGTCAAGGACTGTAATGACCGTTGCTAAGGAGGATCGAGAAAGAGAAAGGATAGGCGGTTCAAATAAAAATCTTAATAATGAAAATGTTTCCACACAAATCATAATGTTTTGCAAATTAATTGGCGGCCCACTTGCAATTGCCGCGGCCCACAGGTTGAGAACCGTTGCTCTAGTAGTATTATAAACCTGATATTTGAAATGTATGTTATGGAAACTAACATATTGACCTGTAACAGGAAAAATATCAGTCGACACCGGCTTGAGAATCAATGATCAGTCCCAATTTATTCTTGCAAGAAGGAGCAGATTTAAATCCACTACAGAGATTAGCTTCAACTCAGAAAGTCCCGTTACACTTATATAGTCTTCACGGCATTCAGCATCATAGTCATAAATCAGGTTGGCAACAGATGGGGAAAGACAGCAGTCTAACCTGGAATGTTGTTCTTTGCCCACTTAGGAAATGCAGGAGAGCACAGTCTATCTTTTCCTTGGATAAACAAATGAATCGAGTCGTGCACCTAAGACGGGAGGCACCTGCAAGGTCATGCACAGTTCCAACAGTATAAGATAACAGTAGCAAGCAGTGCTCCCCAACAACGTGTACATTATTTTCATCATGAATTAGTCTTATAATTACATAACATCATTCAATTTGGGCTGTAAAATGTCAGACATTTCTTTAATTCCATTTAAGTGTCTTCAATTTGTTATTTTTCTCTGACTAACACCCCAAAATAATCAATTTCCAATCACATGAAACAAAAAAACAGGAAAGCACAACATTTGAAAGGCTATATCTTACGGCGTCCCCTAGGGGACATGGAGAAGAACAACACAATTATTTAAAAAAAATAATTGTTTGCGAGATATGTGAGATCTCGCAAAACTTTTCATTTAGCTCAATGTACTTCCTGGTCAGTTCGGCTGCTACAGCAACACAGAAACCACAACAATGGAGCGGTTAATCGATTTTACTTTGAGCTTGGCCTTAAATATAAAGATATAACATCAGTGCTTGGCAATAGGCACGGGTTTCACACAGAGACTGTATATATAAAGGGTTTCACATAAGTGAAGACACCTCAAGAGAACACTCAGAGCGAGGGGACATGCACGTCCCTCTGAGCTGAGTTATTGACAGATTCGAATTTCGCGGATCAATAACTCATGAACATAACGTTGTAAAAATACAAACAACATAACTTTACAATCATAGCAAGGTAGACAACGAGCTACAGAGTCGTTTTTATCAGAACAGTTCGATACGCGCCGTCATCCGAGCTAAACATCAAGAATTGGTCACAATCTGCAGCTGGAGGAGGGAGGGGAGTGCTTAGGGACCGTCTACAACCTGAAACCCCAATAAATAGATTCTCTTTCTAACATTTCGGACGCTTGTTTTTGCAGTGTAGCTCTCATCGTTCAATGCGTTGTGTGTTTTGACGAAGGCTCTTCCATGCATGTGTGCTGCTTTATATTTGATGAAGCGCAGACTAAACACGGCTCTGGTTGTTCGTCCTCTCAGAGCAGCACTATCTGACCGAGCTGCACAACCTCGGCCTGGTCTCCTACACCCCGTCCAGAGAGGTGCAGGGCAAGAGGATCTGCTCCTACGACGACAGGTACACACCATGTTCAGATCAACACTAATAACTTAAACAAATATAATCTTTTTAGATGTGCAGCTCCACTAACTTGGAACAGTCTGCAAAAAGATTGGAAAATTACCAAGCTAGTACCACAACATGTTTTTAAAGCTCGGTTGGATGCTACAAAATCAGATGTTGTTGGTACCTGTACATGTGGTTAAATATGTAAATTGTAATCCCTGTACATTTTGCTGTATGATGTCCTTCTGTTGTTCTGTTGTTTATGTTTTTATGTCTTCTTGTGGAACCTACTGCTGCAGGTCTCCCTTGAAAAAGAGATCATTGATCTCAATGGGATTTTACCTGGATAAATAAAGGTTTTGAATTTAATTGAATAAATAGTAAATACAGAAATATTCAAAATCAGTCATTATTTGTATTTCAGTCAGACAACTCACGTGTTTCTTTAACGTGTTTATTAGAAGCAGCATATAGTTGAATTTGGGCCTCATCACTCCACAGATATACATAGCACCATGAGTGATGATTAAATAACTACCCCCCCGAGCCTACAGGTGGGGTGGAAGCTGGGGTGGAAGCTGGGGTAGAAGCTGGGGTAGAAGCTGGGGTGGAAGCAGGGGTAGAAGGTGGGGTGGAAGTAGGGGTGGAAGTAGGGGTGGAAGCAGGGGTAGAAGCTGGGGTGGAAGCAGGGGTGGAAGCTGGGGTGGAAGCTGGGGTGGAAGCTGGGGTGGAAGCAGGGGTGGAAGCAGGGGTGGAAGCTGGGGTGGAAGCAGGGGTAGAAGCAGGGGTGGAAGCTGGGGTAGAAGCTGGGGTGGAAGCTGGGGTGGAAGTAGGGGTGGAAGCTGGGGTCTGTACATCTCCTTTGTGCATTGCATTTGGGGAAATAGCACGCATTCACACCACAATCAAAATGTGATCTTTTTTAATATGCCATCTCTCTGGTTCAAGTATATTTGAGCCTCCTTAGGATCAGGTTGCAGTATGGGGAATTGGGGATATGCATTATTGTTGCTATTCGGTCATTCATCACTTTTTAAAAGCCCCACTGTGTGGCGCCACAAATCTAAAGATGTAAGGTTTGTCTCAAGGCTGTTTTTAAAATATCTATTCCTCCCTTTTTCCACAGATTGATGCTGCAGCTCGCGCAAAAATCAGACGGAGTGATCGTCACTAACGACAACCTGAGAGACCTTTCAGACGAGTCCATGGTGTGGAGGGAAATCATCAAAAATAGGTTATTATTGCGTTTGACACCGTCGATCATCACATTTTAAAGCAGAGGCTAGCCAGTATAGGCATGTCCAGCCATGCAGTGGGGTGGTTTGTGAACTACCTCTCTGAAAGGTCCCAATGTGTTCACTTTGATGGGTTGTCTTCTGAGTGGTTAAACATAGCTAATGGTGTTCCCCAAGGTTCTGTTTTAGGTCCACTTTTATTCTCTATATATATCAACAGTTTCGGTGAAAATGTGGATGAAGCTACTTTACATTTTTATGCGGATGATACCGTGATGTACTCGTGATGTACTGTGCAGGTCCCTCCATTAAGGAGGCTGGTGTTAAACTACAGGCTGTTTTTAACATTATTCAGACTCAGTTCTCTGAATTAAAGCTTCTTTTAAATGTTGAGAAAACCAAGGTAATGCTCTTTTCTAAAGCTAAAAAGACACCAGAGCCTGTTTTAGATATTGTAACTACGCAAGGAATAAAACTTGAAGTGGTTACCTGTTACAAATACCTTGGTATCTGGCTTGATGATTGTCTCACTTTTAAACTTCATGTCAATAACCTGCTTAAAAAGCTGAGGGTTAGGCTAGGGTTCTTTTACAGAAACAAGTCCTGTTTCTCGCTTGAGGCCAGGAAAAGGCTAGTCACTGTGACCTTTTTACCTGTGCTGGACTATGGTGATTTGATGTATATGAATGCACCTGCCAATTGCCTGGTCAAGTTAGATGCTGCGTATCACAGCGCACTGAGATTTGTGACTAACTGTAAAGCATTAACCCATCACTGTACCCTGTATGCAAGGGCTGGTTTGCTTTCACTAACTGTACGGAGGCTCAGTCACTGGTACATTTTTATATACAAAGCCATGTTAGGGAAACTTCCATCTTATATCTGCCTGAGATCGCATGCTGTGGTTTTATTAAATGTGCCAACTGCTAGGACTGTCTTAGGGAAGACAGCTTTTAGATGCGCAGCTCCTCTGTCTTGGGATAGTCTGCAAATTAAATGGAAACTGAACAATCTGGTGCCACTAAATGTTTTTAAAGCTCGGTTGGATGCTAGTCAATCGGAAGCTATTGGTACCTGTTTATGTGGATAATTATGTAAATTATGCTGTATGATGTCCTTTTGTTGTTTCATGTGGAATAACTTGAGCAGGTCTCCCTTGAAAAAGAGATCAATGATCTCAATGGGATTTATCTGTCTAAATAAAGGTTTGAAATGAAAATTAAAACAACTAAAGTGACATTTCTGACTATCTTTCTCTGAATATAAACACATCTTAGAACAGCAAACTCCCATGAAAGGTGCTGTACAAATAAAGCCTATTATTATTATGTCTTCTTTACCCTCATTTTAAATCTCCTTAATACCACGTTTCCTCCCCTTTCAGACTTCTTCAGTACACGTTTGTGGGGGATCACTTCATGGTGCCGGACGACCCTCTGGGCAGAGGAGGGCCTCACCTGGACATCTTCCTGCGCTCAGATCACAGGTACAACACACACACACACACACACACACACACACACACACACACACACACACTCATATAAACTAACCTGTTTTATTGCAAATACTTTCGTCTTATTGCTTTTTATCAATACATTTTCTGTGTAGATGTCCGCCTTCTCAACAATATCATTGAACTAGATGGTGCTCAAAACGCCAGAAAAATACATTTAAAAAAACTCAACAGCAATGTTTATTACGAGAAACCATGACCCAGTTTTTCAAAAGCTTCATTCCCCAACTGTCTCAATGCGCCTTTGGTGTTTTTCTTGGACATTTGAGCACCTAAAGCTGAGTGATGCATTGATAGAAGAAAGACATTTCTATAGCTGATCTCTCCATCACTCAAACCAAAACAATCTGGACTTTTTATACAACTAGTGGAATCAGTGATGATAATTAAACACGACTATATGTAAGAGGAATATGTACTTTCCGTAGAGGTTGTTGGGTATATTTTAAGGGGGAAAGTCTCTTTTAATCCATCCAAGCATGTTTTCTGCTTTTTTGTGCAGGGTAGCTCAGAAACTATATCTCTGTGTTTTCTGAATCAATGTTTCAAATATTTGTATTGAGAAGAAGCATACAAGTGGAAGCAATAGTACAGACTTCTTTGGGGTGGAAATCAGGCTTCCTTTTTTGTGTTTTCTGAACAAGTCCTTTTTTCCTCACAGGACCCCAGACCCAGGAAACCACTCTTTTGCCGGTGTTGCCACAGCTTTCCCTTCTTCCAAAGCGCCGCGCTCTCAAACCGAGCTCCTGAACTTCCGCGACCGAACTCCAGGTGGAGGAAGCCGGGGAAAAGCCAGAGGACATGGAAAGGGGTGGGACTCGGGACACCAGGGGAGACATTTTGGGGCTTCAGAAAGGACTCTGGAGGAAACAGCCAGTTTGAAAGAACAGCTCTGTCAGGTTTTCCCCGGTCAAGACAACATGGTGGCGCTGGTTCTGCAGAGCCACCCTTCAGAGACGGACATGAACGCACTTGTGTCTGATCTGATGGGATGGGATGAGCACTAGAAGGACTCTTTTAGTCTTAAAAGTTATCGATGTTTAATTCCTGAGTGTTTTTACGCTGAAGTGTGGCTTGTTTTAAGTGATGTGATTGTGTTTCTTACCAAAGCAACCACAACAAATCCCACTAGTCATATGGGTTTCACAAGAAGTCAGCTTGTGAAACTTTCTGTTGACTCAGATAAGATGTTCTGCTTTTTAATACAGAATCTTAATCTGATGTATTCCCTACTCCATTTAGCAAAGTTTTGAGAGGCAAGTGAGATGACAGATAAAAGAAATAGACAATTTATGACTCAGGGACAACGTTTTTTAACAGGTGAAGTAGCTTTTGTCAGAACCATTTTGTCCGATTGAGCAGTTTTATAAATCAGACTAAAGGCATCTTATCTTCGATTCATAATCTCCGCATCTACCTCACTTCTTTCCTATCTTCCTGCACAATTAGAAAAAGATGTGTCTGTTGCTGTTGAGAAGGCCTAACGTACATATGGTTTCCCCAAAAACATCCCATAGTGGTCGGGTAGGGATTCATCCTTTTGAAACAAGCAAAACTAATGACATTCCTAGCAGCTTCTGATGTATTTTGTGTTTAATTCACAAATAATAATACATTACATTTATAAAGCGCTTACAAGCAAGTAAAACAAAATAACAACAAAAGTAGAAAGTGCTAAGCTAGGAGGAATAAGGGCAAGGGGTTAGTTGATTAGGAGTTGAATGCTAACAAATGCTAATAGGTTAAACTAACAAATGAACATGGTGCTGCTGTCAAACATCAGCATGTTAGCATGCTAATGAGAGCATTTAGCTTAGCCTACAGCAGGGGTGCCCAATACGTCGAAGGTAGTGTGGGTAGATCGCATGGCATTAAAAAAATAAAATAAAAAGTTAGCCTATCATCCATCCTGATTATGGCATCTGCCACTTGATTGCCGTACAGCCAGTCTGAAATCTCATATTTGCTAACACGCAGTTCACCATGTATGCGCGGTCAACCTCAGCTGCAAATCACCGGCGAGCTGATTACCTAGTTAGCCTTCAATGTATACAATTATACTAAAGAAAGGGTAAGGGGGGCCTCACCTCCTCATCTGAAGCGCAAATGCGGCATAAGTGTAAGCGCGCCACAGTTTCTCCGCTGCTTCGAGGTTCCGGTGCTCGCAGTCCACTAGCACCCCCTCCCCCCAGCTCGAGACACACAGGGCCTCACCACACAGGGGCGGCCCTGTAGGTAGATCACTTCCACTTGGTCATTTTAAAAGGAGCTCCCAAGCTGAAAACGTGTGGGCACCCCTGGCCTACAGCTTCATAGAGCCACTCAAGTCTTAAAGTGTGAGTCTTTTAATGTCTTAAAACACATCCAATGCTCTTTAAAACATCTGCCTATCAACACCTTTTATGAGGGGTTTTCATCCAGCAGCAATATTAAGCTTTCAGTCATTTTATTTTGTGTTATTGTTCAAAAACCAGCACTTCCTGTTTGCCCTTTGAGCAAATGGAGTTGGAGTGATTTTTTAAAAAGAGGACTTTTATGTTTCATATCTTTTAATCTAACATTAGCAATCGGTTGTTGTTTTTTATTTGACTTGCTAAACTTCATATTTCAAAGCTACATAGCAGTCAATAATTAATCAGAATTCCTTCAAGGGGTTTATTGTTGTTTTTCACCGTTTAGATGTTATTTTCCAATGCTAAAATAATATAAAATTATCCTTACGATTTTATATATTTGTAATTTATTTTAAACAGGTTCGATGCTGTTTTGATCGTAGCTCTGATCGTACCGAGATTTTCATCCAATTCTTCATATGACTGAAGATCAGATGTTTAATCAAACCATTCGAATGCAACTCGTTCATCAACTGTAAGATAAAAGTCTAATTGGTTTGTTTTATATTTGTATATTTTAAGAACTTAATCCTGACGTCTGCCTATCTTTCTGTATTAAAGTTTTCTTAATTCCAAGTATAAAATGTGTGTAGAGTGTTTTCATTATTCTCTGTCTCTGAATTGGTTATTTCAGTGTCTTCTATCCTGGAATTAGATGCTGAAGAGCATGTCAAATATAGAAAATGTTGTTATAACACTGAGCTTACTTGTATTTATATTTAAAGACTGAGTTGGAGCTAAAACAGGGAAGTGGGTTGATTTTATGTGAGGGTTAGAGATAAGCCTGGGATGTTAATCTATATGTTGATTAAGACTCTCTGTGAGGTGAGAAGCGAGGGGATGGAGTTAGTTTTTAAAAAAGAAATACGCTCAAACTAAATAAAACAGCCATTCATTTTCACTCACTAAGACACCTAAAAACGTTATTGTCCTCTCTAGATTTGATTCAGGGTTTGTTTTAAATGATTTGTGCTTGCTAAGGATGTTTCTTCTCAAGTTTTGTGAAACTGTTAACTAAAAGGAAGTATCTGTTTGCAAAGAGGGTGTTCATATTAATTTAAAAAAGATCTTATTTAGGTTTTAATAGTGATAACTAAGTTTCACTCTGTGGGGGGCAAAAGACGCATCGTTAAGCACCTGGATAAAGGACTCTTTAAAGCAGAGACATGGCGACCAGCATACCTGATTATCAGCAGGAGAGGACTCTTTTAAATAAATACATTACAGGGTTAAAATAAGATATATATGTGGTGGAATTAGTTTAAAACAGCCACCTTACACTTTTTAGTTGTCCTCTCTAAATTAGATGTAAGGGTTTTTAAATGATTAGTGTTAATTAAGGGCTATCGTTATTTTTGGTTTATAAGGGGATAGGAGTTCAACTTTTAAAAATTGCACAGGATCATTCTAAGAAGAGTGAGAGGGCTAATGAGCCAGCACCATACCTCCTCTATGCATTTTCTTGACCTGTATCTGATCTTGAAAAACTCTGGTAAGTACTTTCTTTATTTTATTTTATAATATCATGTAATTATTAAATGTTGTTTTTTTGGTAGGGGTTAAACTAGTATATTATGTGGATAGTATATTATTAGATACTTAAAAATGTTATGTTTTTTCTGTTTACAGTAGAGACCCTGTGTGCTGAAATCTACTCAAACAGAGTACTTCATGGTAGTGGTCAGCTTTTAAACACAAAAGTGTATCTTTCAGTAACTTTCTCAGAGAATTTAAGCATACATCTGTCAAATATTCAAAACAGCCTTGTTTCACTGAAATAGCCTCAAAATCACAAACTGGCTGAAACTGTACAGTGAATTGGAGAAATTACAGCACAGAGTTTTCTACTACGACACAGATATTATAATCTATGTGACAAGACAGGGGAGCCTCCAGTACCTTCATGGTAGTGGTCAGCTAGGCTGTTTTGAACATTTGACAGATTTATGCTTAATTCTCTCAAAAAGTTACAGAAATATACACTTTTCTTTTTGATGATATGGTTTTGTTACAGTAGTTATTGATATAATGCATGTATTTATCTTCTTAAAATGTGAAACCTGTAATCATCATTTGAATTGAATGTTTATGAGAAAAAAAAAATATATAAAAAAACATCTATTATGTTTTGCTTTTCATAAAATATTTTACGTTATGGGTGAAATTTGGTGATGGTAATAATATGTATATCACTATTTTTGTGAACTGTACCGTTATATCAAGTTTTAACTGGATGTTTTATTGTCTAAAACTGAATAGACCATCTGACCCAAATACAAGGTGTGCTTCTTTCGTCGACTGGCTTTAAAAAAACGGGAAATTGAATGAAGTTGTCAAAAACCAAGATCGGACCGTTTTTTAAATTAAGTCTTGTTATCCGTTTTTTTAATTCAGACCACATTTTTGATGTAAAACGAAAAAAGGCTGGTATTGTCGTGCTTTGGTTCTAACGAAAAATCAAACTAACAAAACGCACAGACTTTTTTTTACTAGGTTTTCTCGTTATCCGTCTTTTGATACAGACAAAAACGAAAAAAGACTTGTATTTTCATTTTTTGGCTTAAACGAAAAATCAAATTGACAACAAGTAGCCTACACGGACCGACCAGCTTCACAAGGAAATTAATTCATGAAGAGTAGATGAAACCTTGGTCATACATCTCCAAAATTGATGTTAAAAACACCTGAATTAAGTTATATAGTTGTTTAAATCTTCTTAAAATCAACCCACTTCCCTGTTTTAGCTCCAACTCAGTCTTTAAATATAAATACAAGTAGGCTCAGTGTTATAACAACATTTTCTATATTTGACATGCTCTTCAGCATCTAATTCCAGGATAGAAGACACTGAAATAACCAATTCAGAGACAGAGAATACTGAAAACACTCTACACACATTTTATACTTGGAATTAAGAAAACTTTAATACAGAAAGATAGGCAGACGTCAGGATTAAGTTCTTAAAATATACAAATATAAAACAAACCAATTAGACTATTTTATCTTACAGTTGATGAACGAGTTGCATTCGAATGGTTTGATTAAACATCTGATCTTCAGTCATATGAAGAATTGGATGAAAATCTCGGTACGATCAGAGCTACGATCAAAACAGCATCGAACCCGTTTAAAATAAATTACAAATATATAAAATCGAGTGTACACAATATTGTAAGGATAATTTTATATTATTTTAGCATTGGAAAATAACATCTAAACGGTGGAAAACAACAATAAACCCCTTGAAAGAATTCTGATTAAGTATTGACTGCTATGTAGCTTTGAAATATGAAGTTTAGCAAGTAAAATAAAAAACAACCGATTGCTAATGTTAGATTAAAAGATATGAAACATAAAAGTCCTCTTTTTAAAAAATCCAACTCCATTGGCTCAATGGGCAAACAGGAAGTGCTGGTTTTTGAACAATAACACAAAATAAAATGACTGAAAGCTTAATATTGCTGCTGGATGAAAACCCCTCATAAAAGGTGTTGATAGGCAGATGTTTTAAAGAGCATTGGATGTGTTTTAAGACATTAAAAGACTCACACTTTAAGACTTGAGGGGCTCTATGAAGCTGTAGGCCAGGGGTGCCCACACGTTTTCAGCTTGGGAGCTACTTTTAAAGGTCGCATGTCATGGCCATTTCCACTGATCATAATTCCAATGTTGAGGTCTACTAGAATAGATTTATACTGTGCAATTTTCCAAACTCACATTGGTTTCTCACACAGCATCTCTGTAAAGTATGTGTATTCACTCTCTCCACTAAACGGCTCGTTGCAGCTCTTGCCCCACTCTCTGCTCTGATTGGTCGGGACGTTGTGAATTGCGCTGAGCCCTGTGGAAGTGTGATTTCCTTGTTTAGCGATACACAGCGAAACACAGCCAAACTCACCCTGAGCACACACAAAGTCACAGCCGAAGTAAAAACAATAAGTGTAGCTTGATATTGAGTAAGAAAAAGGTTGATAAACGCTGAGAGAATGGGTCTGCAGAGAGAATGGGTCTGCAGAGAGAATGGGTCTGCAGAGAGAATGGGTCTGCAGAGAGAATGGGTCTGCACAGAGAATGGGTCTGCAGTGAGAATGGGTCTGCAGAGAGAATGGGTCTGCAGAGAGAATGGGTCTGCACAGAGAATGGGTCTGCAGAGAGAATGGGTCTGCAGAGAGAATGGGTCTTCAGAGAGAATGGGTCTGCAGAGAGAATGGGTCTGCAGAGAGAATGGGTCTGCAGAGAGAATGGGTCTGCAGAGAGAATGGGTCTGCAGAGAGAATGGGTCTGCAGAGAGAATTTCGCCGCGATCCCAACTGTCTGTTATCAGCCTGCAGCCAGGGAGGAGAAATCAGCAGAGCTGCTTGCACCGAGTGTGTGTGTGAGGAAGTGCGTGGATTGGTCAATTTGGACCAATCAGCGGGGGCTTAACGTAACGGCTCCACGGATTGGTCCATTTCGTTCCGGGGACGACATGACATCATGATGTACCCGGAAGAATCAAATGGACAGTGACGTATCTCCAACGAGGCGTTTTGGGGAGGTATTTTCTGTTTTAGAGTTTTACTCGCTACAGGGTGTACTTTGAGGGGTTTGACTCTGCACACCGTTTACATGCATAAAAACCTTCATAACAACAAGGGGACGGGTAAGAATCGGAAAAGCATGATATGTCACCTTTAAAATGACCAAGTGGAAGTGATCTACCTACAGGGTAGTGTGGTGAGGCCCTGTGTGTCCCGAGCTGGGGGGAGGGGGTGCTAGTGGACTGCGAGCACCGGAACCTCGAAGCAGCGGAGAAACTGTGGCGCGCTTACACTTATTGTGCCGCATTTGTGCTTCAGATGAGGAGGTGAGGCCCCCCTTACCCTTTCTTTAGTATAATTGTATACATTGAAGGCTAACTAGGTAATCAGCTCGCCGGTGATTTGCAGCTGAGGTTGACCGCGCATACATGGTGAACTGCGTGTTAGCAAATATGAGATTTCAGACTGGCTGTACGGCAATCAAGTGGCAGATGCCATAATCAGGATGGATGATAGGCTAACTTTTTATTTTATTTTTTTTAATGCCATGCGATCTACCCACACTACCTTCGACGTATTGGGCACCCCTGCTGTAGGCTAAGCTAAATGCTCTCATTAGCATGCTAACATGCTGATGTTTGACAGCAGCACCATGTTCATTTGTTAGTTTAACCTATTAGCATTTGTTAGCATTCAACTCCTAATCAACTAACCCCTTGCCCTTATTCCTCCTAGCTTAGCACTTTCTACTTTTGTTGGGTAACACTTTATATTAAGGTACACAAATTAACCATCAACTAGTTGTTAATTAACATGCATATTAGCAGTATAATGGCTCTTTATTAGTCATTATACAACACTTATTAATGCCTTATTCTACATGACCATATTCTACAAGTAATAAGCCATTAGTTGAGAGTTTTTCCTCAATAACCCTCTAATTAGTGCTTATTTATTGCAAGTAAGGAAGTTGTTGTACATGAGTTTTGGTCTTAATATGCTCTGCTCAATATGGGCCTAATAAGGCAGTAGTAGCACAAGAATAGTAATTCTCCCATAATAACACTTAACAAATATGATCTATTCTTATGGAACAAGACATGAAACTATTAAGTGTTAATTGTGTCTAAATAACTCAAAGTTAGGTATTTATATCTTATAATATGTTTTGGGGTATTGACAGTTCAGCTACCAATAGCAAGGTGATATTGACCTGTATGTTTCATATTTGCACATTTATATTTTTGTAAAATGTGTACTGAAGGTTAGACTCGGGTACAGGAAGTAGGAGAACGTGAACTGAATATAATGGCAGTAGACATCCATGAGTACACTGCCACTAATTTTCCCTATGCAACCTGAAGAGTAAAGGGTCAAGTCCGTCAGAAAGCAATGACTGTAAGTGTGAGCCTTACACTGTAAGGATAAGTAACATGTATTGTGTTTATGTGATGACATGTGGAGATGTTTAAACTCAATGAGAAAATGCGTTAGCGTTAGCATACATGCTAGCGTTAGCCATACTAGCCTGTATACGCTTATTGTACAGCTAGCATTAGCTATATTTACCTTGTTTACACTAAGCGGTCCTAATGTGTTCATCTGTGTATGTTACACTTGCATGTATGAGATCATTAAGTGCATTGTAACTTCTTTTGTTATAGTTTCACTCCGTTTGAATGTCAGTGGACTGCAAATAAGTCAATAAAGGAGCATGGCTGCTCATTCCCTGGCTCTCAAAAGAGTTTGGCTGGCTGTGTAATCTATGTTCACACTGAGACAGTACAACAAATAGAGAGAACAGTACACCTATTCTGTAAGTATACATACTGTACAAGCAGGTCACACAGTATGAACACAAATACATAAACTCTGTTAAAAATCAGTTTTATTAAAAAGTACAGGCTGCATATATGTTCTCAGCCTTGGAGAAATTTGACATGTTTTGGTATGTGTCTGCACTTCTCTTTAGTGGTTCATGAATAAAACAGATATTGCAACATGTGCCCACTTTGTTCATGTACTGTTGAGGTTAATTTCAGTAGTTGTGTGCTATAATGTATTTACAAAGTGTGAAGAGGAGGCAACTTTAGAATAGGGAACCTGTTCTGGTCAATTAAAGTCAAACTAATACCTTATTGGTTATGAACAAGACTTCACTTTAGAATAGGGAACATATTCTTAGATAGAAATACCTAATTAGAGTCAAACTAATACCTTATTGGTTATGAACAAGACTTCACTTTAGAATAGGGAACATATTCTTAGATAGAAATACCTAATTAGAGTCAAACTACTAGCTTATTGGTTATGAACAAGACTTCACTTTAAAATAGGGAACATGTTCTTAGATATAAATAGCACATTTTGAGTTGTTTAGACTTAATTAACACTTGCAGTTTCATGTCTTGTTCTATATATGATCTATAAGAATAGATCATATTTGTTAAGTGTTATTATGGGAGAATTACTATTCTTGTGCTACTACTGCCTTATTAGGCCCATATTGGGCAGCGCATATTAAGACCAAAACTCATGTACAATAAGTTCCTTACTTGCAATAAATAAGCACTAATTAGAGGGTTAATGAGGAAAAACTCTCAACTAATGGCTTATTACTTGTAGAATATGGTCATGTAGAATAAGGCATTAATAAGTGTTTTATAATGACGAATAAGGAGACAATATACTGCTAATATGCGTGTTAATTAACAACTGTTAATTAACAACTAGTTAATTTGTGTACCTTAATATAAAGTGTTACCTTTTGTTGTTATTTTGTTTTACTTGCTTGTAAGTGATTTGAGCACCAGGAAAAGCGCTTTATAAATGTAATGTATTATTATTATTTGTGAATTAAACACAAAATACATCAGAAGCTGCTAGGAATGTCATTAGTTTTGCTTGTTTCAAAAAGATGAATCCCTACCCGACCACTATGGGATGTTTTTGGGGAAACCATATGTACGTTAGGCCTTCTCAACAGCAACAGACACATCTTTTTCTAATTGTGCAGGAAGATAGGAAAGAAGTGAGGTAGATGCGGAGATTATGAATCGAAGATAAGATGCCTTTAGTCTGATTTATAAAACTGCTCAATCGGACAAAATGGTTCTGACAAAAGCTACTTCACCTGTTAAAAAACGTTGTCCCTGAGTCATAAATTGTCTATTTCTTTTATCTGTCATCTCACTTGCCTCTCAAAACTTTGCTAAATGGAGTAGGGAATACATCAGATTAAGATTCTGTATTAAAAAGCAGAAAATCTTATCTGAGTCAACAGAAAGTTTCACAAGCTGACTTCTTGTGAAACCCATATGACTAGTGGGATTTGTTGTGGTTGCTTTGGTAAGAAACACAATCACATCACTTAAAACAAGCCACACTTCAGCGTAAAAACAGTCAGGAATTAAGTTTAACAGGAATTAAACATCGATAACTTTTAAGACTAAAAGAGTCCTTCTAGTGCTCATCCCATCCCATCAGATCAGACACGAGTGCGTTCATGTCCGTCTCTGAAGGGTGGCTCTGCAGAACCAGCGCCACCATGTTGTCTTGACCGGGGAAAACCTGACAGAGCTGTTCTTTCAAACTAGCTGTTTCCTCCAGAGTCCTTTCTGAAGCCCCAAAATGTCTCCCCTGGTGTCCCGAGTCCCACCCCTTTCCATGTCCTCTGGCTTTTCCCCGGCTTCCTCCACCTGGAGATCGGTCGCGGAAGTTCAGGAGCTCGGTTTGAGAGCGTGGCGCTTTGGAAGAAGGGAAAGCTGTGGCAACACCGGCAAAAGAGTGGTTTCCTGGGTCTGGGGTCCTGTGAGGAAAAAAGGACTTGTTCAGAAAACACAAAAAAGGAAGCCTGATTTCCACCCCAAAGAAGTCTGTACTATTGCTTCCACTTGTATGCTTCTTCTCAATAAAAATATTTGAAACATTGATTCAGAAAACACAGAGATATATAGTTTCTGAGCTACCCTGCAAAGAAAAGCAGAAAACATGCTTGGATGGATTAAAAGAGACGTTTCCCCTTAAAATATACCCAACAACCTCTACGGAAAGTACATATTCCTCTTACATATAGTCGTGTTTAATTATCATCATCACTGATTCCACTAGTTGTATAAAAAGTCCAGATTGTTTTGGTTTGAGTGATGGAGAGATCAGCTATAGAAATGTCTTTCTTCTCTTCTATCAATGCATCACTCAGCTTTAGGTGCTCAAATGTCCAAGAAAAACACCAAAGGCGCATTGAGAAAGTTGGGGAATGAAGCTTTTGAAAAACTGGGTCATGGTTTCTCGTAATAAACATTGCTGTTGAGTTTTTATGAGTATGTGTGTGTGTGTGTGTGTGTGTGTGTGTGTGTGTGTGTGTTGTACCTGTGATCTGAGCGCAGGAAGATGTCCAGGTGAGGCCCTCCTCTGCCCAGAGGGTCGTCCGGCACCATGAAGTGATCCCCCACAAACGTGTACTGAAGAAGTCTGAAAGGGGAGGAAACGTGGTATTAAGGAGATTTAAAATGAGGGTAAAGAAGACATAATAATAATAGGCTTTATTTGTACAGCACCTTTCATGGGAGTTTGCTGTTCTAAGATGTGTTTATATTCAGAGACAGATAGTCAGAAATGTCACTTTAGTTGTTTTAATAACCTCTTTTTGATGATTTCCATCCACACCAGGGACTCGTCTGAAAGGTCTCTCAGGTTGTCGTTAGTGACGATCACTCCGTCTGATTTTTGCGCGAGCTGCAGCATCAATCTGTGGAAAAAGGGGGGAATAGATATTTTAAAAACAGCCTTGAGACAAACCTTACATCTTTAGATTTTTGGCGCCACACAGTGGGGCTTTTAAAAAGTGATGAATGACCGAATAGCAACAATAATGCATATCCCCAATTCCCCATACTGCAACCTGATCCTAAGGAGGCTCAAATATACTTGAACCAGAGAGATGGCATATTAAAAAAGATCACATTTTGATTGTGGTGTGAATGCGTGCTATTTCCCCAAATGCAATGCACAAAGGAGATGTACAGACCCCAGCTTCCACCCCAGCTTCCACCCCTACTTCCACCCCAGCTTCTACCCCTGCTTCCACCCCTGCTTCCACCCCAGCTTCTACCCCAGCTTCCACCCCAGCTTCCTCCCCTGCTTCTACCCCTGCTTCTACCCCTGCTTCTACCCCTGCTTCTACCCCAGCTTCCACCCCAGCTTCCACCCCTGCTTCCACTTAAATACAGACAGTGGCAGAACTTTAGTGTTAGTATTATTAGATCTCAGTGCTGCGTTTGACACTGTTGACCACAGCATATTACTAGACCGACTGGAAAACTGGGTGGGACTTTCGGAAACAGTCCTAAATTAGTTTGAATCCTACTTAAAGGACAGAAACAACTTTGTTTCTATAGGTAAATACACATCTGAGTTGACAAATATGACATGTGGGGTTCCTCAAGGCTCCATCTTGGGGCCTCTTCTCTTTAACATCTACATGCTACCACTGGCTCAGATAATGAAAAACAACAAAATATGTTACCATAGCTATGCAGATGACACACAAATTTACGTAACTGTTTCACCAGGAGACTATGCTCCAATTCAAACACTGAGTAAGTGCATTGAACAAATCAATGACTGGATGTGTCAGAACTTTCTCCAATTAAACAAAGATAAAACTGAGGTAATGGTTTTTGGAGCCAAGGCAGAACGTGTAGTCATGGACTCTGACCTGAGTTTCAACAGTCACATTAAAACAGTTACTAAATCAGCCTACTATCACCTAAAGAACATATCTAGGATTAAAAGACTAATGTCACAGCCGGATTTGGAAAAACTTGTCCATGCTTTTATCTTCAGTAGACTCGACTACTGCAATGGTGTCTTCACAGGTCTCACTAAAAAATCTATTAGAAAGCTGCAGCTAATTCAGAACGCTGCTGCTCGAGTCCTCACTAACACTAAGAAAGTGGATCACATCACTCCTGTTCTGAAGTCTTTACACTGGCTTCCTGTGTGTCAAAGAATAGATTTCAAAATACTGCTGCTGGTTTATAAAGCTTTGAATGGTTTTGGCCCAAAATACATTTCTGCTCTACTGCTAAATGATGAACCATCCAGATCTCTCAGGTCTTCAGGGACTGGTCAGCTTTCTGTCCCCAGAGTCAGAACTAAACATGGAGAAGCAGCGTTCAGTTATTATGCTCCATCTGGAACCAACTCCTAGAAACCTGCAGGTCCGCTGCAACTCTGACTACTTTTAAATCCAGGCTGAAGACTTTTCTTGTTGTCGCTGCTTTTAATTGAACTATTCATATCTTAGACTGCACTGTAACTTTTATCCATGTATTTTTTCTTTTAATGTTTATTTTATTAGCTTTTCTTTTTAATGACTGATTTTAAATGCCATTTTCTTAATATCTTTCATTTTTTGTAAAGCACGTAAATTGCCTTGTGTTGAAAAGTGCTATATAAATAAACTTGCCTTGCCTTGCCCCTGCTTCCACCCCAGCTTCTACCCCACCTTCCACCCCTACTTATACCCCAGCTTCTACCCCAGCTTCTACCCCTGCTTCCACCCCTGCTTCCACCCCAGCTTCCACCCCAGCTTCCACCCCTACTTATACCCCTGCTTCTACCCCTGCTTCCACCCCAGCTTCCACCCCAGCTTCCACCCCAGCTTCCACCCCAGCTTCCACCCCTACTTATACCCCTGCTTCTACCCCTGCTTCCACCCCTACTTATACCCCAGCTTCTACCCCTGCTTCCACCCCAGCTTCCACCCCAGCTTCCACCCCAGCTTCCACCCCAGCTTCCACCCCTACTTATACCCCTGCTTCTACCCCTGCTTCCACCCCAGCTTCCACCCCAGCTTCCACCCCTACTTATACCCCAGCTTCTACCCCTGCTTCCACCCCTACTTATACCCCTACTTATACCCCTGCTTCTACCCCTGCTTCCACCCCAGCTTCCACCCCTGCTTCCAGCCCTACTTATACCCCAGCTTCTACCCCAGCTTCTACCCCTGCTTCCACCCCAGCTTCTACCCCACCTTCCACCCCTACTTATACCCCAGCTTCTACCCCAGCTTCTACCCCTGCTTTCACCCCTACTTATACCCCAGCTTCTACCCCTGCTTCCACCCCAGCTTCCACCCCAGCTTCCACCCCAGCTTCCACCCCAGCTTCCACCCCAGCTTCCACCCCAGCTTCCACCCCTACTTATACCCCTGCTTCTACCCCTGCTTCCACCCCAGCTTCCACCCCAGCTTCCACCCCTACTTATACCCCAGCTTCTACCCCTGCTTCCACCCCTACTTATACCCCTGCTTCTACCCCTGCTTCCACCCCAGCTTCCACCCCTGCTTCCAGCCCTACTTATACCCCAGCTTCTACCCCTGCTTCCACCCCAGCTTCCACCCCAGCTTCCACCCCAGCTTCCACCCCACCTGTAGGCTCGGGGGGTTAGTTATTTAATCATCACTCATGGTGCTATGTATATCTGTGGAGTGATGAGGCCCAAATTCAACTATATGCTGCTTCTAATAAACACGTTAAAGAAACACGTGAGTTGTCTGACTGAAATACAAATAATGACTGATTTTGAATATTTCTGTATTCACTATTTATTCAATTAAATTCAAAACCTTTATTTATCCAGGTAAAATCCCATTGAGATCAATGATCTCTTTTTCAAGGGAGACCTGCAGCAGTAGGTTCCACAAGAAGACATAAAAACATAAACAACAGAACAACAGAAGGACATCATACAGCAAAATGTACAGGGATTACAATTTACATATTTAACCACATGTACAGGTACCAACAACATCTGATTTTGTAGCATCCAACCGAGCTTTAAAAACATGTTGTGGTACTAGCTTGGTAATTTTCCAATCTTTTTGCAGACTGTTCCAAGTTAGTGGAGCTGCACATCTAAAAAGATTATATTTGTTTAAGTTATTAGTGTTGATCTGAACATGGTGTGTACCTGTCGTCGTAGGAGCAGATCCTCTTGCCCTGCACCTCTCTGGACGGGGTGTAGGAGACCAGGCCGAGGTTGTGCAGCTCGGTCAGATAGTGCTGCTCTGAGAGGACGAACAACCAGAGCCGTGTTTAGTCTGCGCTTCATCAAATATAAAGCAGCACACATGCATGGAAGAGCCTTCGTCAAAACACACAACGCATTGAACGATGAGAGCTACACTGCAAAAACAAGCGTCCTTTTTAAAGGACACTTATATTGTCACTGCATTTAAAAAATCACCACCTGTTCAACACTGCATTCAACCCCTGACCCCCCCCCCCCCTCTTTTCTGTTTTGTATTTTTCTTCATTTTTTGTTTTATTCTCTGTCTAAGCGTGTTTGAGTTTTTAGAAAAGTGCTATACAAGAGTCATGTTTTATTATTATTGTATTATTTATTGGGGTTTCAGTTTATCTTTCTCTTGTCAACTTTACATTATATATTTTGTATATTATGATCTAATATTTAAACTAAAAGCAAAAAAATGCAACATTATATGTAGTAAATGGGATGAAACATGTACATCTAAATAATAAATAAACATGTATTTTATAACTAATCCATTGGTGGATTACCTGATCTACATAAAATCTTTTTTGATATATATTTTGAGTGTAAAGAATCCCTAGATATTACGGAGCCCCCTAGGGGACATGGAGAAGAATTTTTTTTTTTAGATCTCGCAAAACCCCATTGCAGGTTGTAGACGGTCCCTAAGCACTCCTCTCCCTCCTCCAGCTGCAGATTGTGACCAATTCTTGATGTTTAGCTCGGATGACGGCGCGTATCGAACTGTTCTGATAAAAACGACTCTGTAGCTCGTTGTCTACCTTGCTATGATTGTAAAGTTATGTTGTTTGTATTTTTACAACGTTATGTTCATGAGTTATTGATCCGCGAAATTCGAATCTGTCAATAACTCAGCTCAGAGGGACGTGCATGTCCCCTCGCTCTGAGTGTTCTCTTGAGGTGTCTTCACTTATGTGAAACCCTTTATATATACAGTCTCTGTGTGAAACCCGTGCCTATTGCCAAGCACTGATGTTATATCTTTATATTTAAGGCCAAGCTCAAAGTAAAATCGATTAACTGCTCCATTGTTGTGGTTTCTGTGTTGCCGTAGCAGCCGAACTGACCAGGAAGTACATTGAGCTAAATTAAAAGTTTTGCGAGATCTCACATATCTCGCAAAACATTTTTTTTTTTAAATAATTGTGTTGTTCTTCTCCATGTCCCCTAGGGGACGCCGTAAGATATAGCCTTTCAAATGTTGTGCTTTCCTGTTTTTTTGTTTCATGTGATTGGAAATTGATTATTTTGGGGTGTTAGTCAGAGACAAATAACAAATTGAAGACACTTAAATGGAATTAAAGAAATGTCTGACATTTTACAGCCCAAATTGAATGATGTTATGTAATTATAAGACTAATTCATGATGAAAATAATGTACACGTTGTTGGGGAGCACTGCTTGCTACTGTTATCTTATACTGTTGGAACTGTGCATGACCTTGCAGGTGCCTCCCGTCTTAGGTGCACGACTCGATTCATTTGTTTATCCAAGGAAAAGATAGACTGTTCTCTCCTGCATTTCCTAAGTGGGCAAAGAACAACATTCCAGGTTAGACTGCTGTCTTTCCCCATCTGTTGCCAACCTGATTTATGACTATGATGCTGAATGCCGTGAAGACTATATAAGTGTAACGGGACTTTCTGAGTTGAAGCTAATCTCTGTAGTGGATTTAAATCTGCTCCTTCTTGCAAGAATAAATTGGGACCTGATCATTGATTCTCAAGCCGGTGTCGAGTGATATTTTTCCTGTTACAGGTCAATATGTTAGTTTCCATAACATACATTTCAAATATCAGGTTTATAATACTACTAGAGCAGCGGTTCCCAACCTGTGGGCCGCGGCAATTGCAAGTGGGCCGCCAATTAATTTGCAAAACATTATGATTTGTGTGGAAACATTTTCATTATTAAGATTTTTATTTGAACCGCCTTTCCTTTCTCTTTCTCGATCCTCCTTAGCAACGGTCATTACAGTCCTTGACAGCGGTCTGTCTGTACTACTGGATTAACAACGTGTCACATGTTCTGAATTGACCAATCGGAACTTTATTTAGCCTCCATATTGTTTATGGTTGAATGTGGGCTGCGAACAAGTGGGCCCTGAGATGGAAAAGGTTAGGAACCGCTGAGGAACAGGAAGTGATACCTTTGATTTTAGGGTCGCTCTTCTGTCTCCACTGAGGCAGCAGGGCGCTGATGTGACGATGGCCTTGATCCCAAAAGTGCTGGACGGCCAGAGCGATCCCTCGACAGGAGAAGAAGTGACCCAACCCGTGACTGGAAGCACAAAATGTAGAGTTAAACAGAGCTAGAGTTCTAGGAAGTTAAACGGTTCAGATAAATTATTTCCTACCTCATCGCCACATTGCTCCCGTCGATGACGATCGTCCTCATGTTTGGGTCACCAGGTTGGTCTTTTAGCTTCAGATGGAAGGGCATCTGAAGGCCTTCCAGGAAACGCTGCTCCCCCGTCACCACGACTGAGGAAGCGGTCATGAAGCCTTGCTTTTCCCTCGCTTTGATGGGAGGCAAATGATGGATTGGGAAGATGGGGTTTTGAGGAACTTGGAAAGCTTGTTTTAAGGGTTTGAAGGAATGGGGCTTTGAGTTGAGGACAGGTTCTTGGGTTGGAGGCTTTTGTCTCGACGTTGATGGATTCTGCCATAAGTTGTTTCGACCATGTTGTATGTTGGATTGGTTAAAGGTGGGTGGACGATCAAACGATGGAGGATATGTGGGCATGGGTGGCCCTTTGACTTCAGGAAGGCAGACTTGATATGGGGAGTTTGTGTGTTTATAGAATATGAACTCGGCTTCAGGTGATTTCGGCACTTCTCCCCATCCTTTATCATCAGATTTTCTTTTAACTGCAGGCATAAAAAGCTCCATTTCCTTTGCTTTGTCCTCAGATGGTGGCACTGTTGGTTCTACTTTCTCTATCACCACATCGTCCATCTCTCTTGGTACTTTACCAAAGGCAACCAACTCTTTGCTCTCCTCTCTCTGCAGCTCCAGGAGCAGCTGGTGAGTGGATCCATCCGGCAACATGTTGTAGAGTTTGGTCACTTTCTGCTCCATGTATCCACAGCTGGCTGCCGCTTTCTTCACCACCCCCAGAACAAAGTCTTCCTCGTGCCCTTTCTCTTTCTCCTTGGGTCGATCTCTTCCCGTTGCTCCAGCTTCCATGAACTCGGAACTACTCATCAACACATCTCCTCCTGATACTTCCATTTCTTCTTGTTCTCTGTGCTCTGTCTCGCAAGGTCGGTTCCTCTCGCTTCGGTTCGATTCATCGCCGTCTTGAGTTTTCTTCCCCTCCTCACGGTCACTGCGATCCTGCTCCTGTTGAACAACGTCCAGTATCTGCGACGCCTCTTTAAGTCCCGTTCGGGCAAGGACTCTCTTAACAATCTCCTCTGTGTACCCCATGGCTGTGAAGAACTTTAAAAGAAGCAAGAACTCTTTGTTTCCCACTGACAACAGCACTTCCTGTTCTTCATCCTCCTCTCGTACGTCTTTCACCTCTGTACTTATTGATGCTGCTTCGCTTTGTCCTACAACCTCTTGTGGAGAAAGCAGAAGTCTTTCGTCAGCACCCTCTGCCAATCCTCGGGACCCTGAAGACAACAAGTGGAATGAGGAAGCAGCAGAGTCTTTACCAGAAGCTGAAGTCATCCCTTCAACCCAAAGATCAGGAGACTCTGGGAGTTTGTACGTAACGGACGAAGGTTTGTCCCATCTAACCCCCGAATCCTCGAGTGATCTAGCCCCAGCGTTTCTATCTGTAAGATCTGGAGTAGGGTTTGATCCAAGACCCGATTCTATTACCAACTCCAGCAGGATTTCCTTCACTAACGACGGGAGAACCAGAAGATCCAGGATGTGTTTATCCTCCCAATTCTCCACCAGGCTTTTGAAAGCCCGCCGTGAATCCAGAGTCTCGCCCATGCCTCTGTCTGTAGTCTCTGAGCGTCTGGACTGTGTGCCTTCGTACCGCTCCACCATGTCTGTAATGAGGGAGTAGGCTCGAACAACCGGCTCTGCAAGACCGGAGATAAGCAGGAATCCGGTAGAGCCAACCTGGTTTAGATTAAAGAAAAACAGAATTACATTTTACGTAGGTAGGTAGGTAGGTAGGGATGGATAGATGCAGCAGCATAAAAAACAAGGCAATGTACATAAGAGACATTTAGAAGTTTATAATCCTATAAACCAGGATTTTACAATGATTTAAGACAAAGCAAAATCTGAAGGCATGGTCTAAGAAGTACTGGTTTGAGGGTGTGGTGGTATTTTAATCACAACACAGTCTTTACTTAATGATAAATATAAAATGTTTGAATGTGAAAGTAATCAAACGGACTCGAAGAGATCCCACAGTCACCTCAATACAGGACTATTGAGTGTTATTAGTATTAGCGTTTACTCTGTACTGGTTTATTTTTACACGAACAATTGTGGTCAAGCAAACCAAATATTGGAGATGACTCTTGGAAAAAAAGCTGAATTTTAATGAGCAGTCAGTGGCGTAGGCATCTTTTCCATAAGGTCATTGAAACCCACACAGATTTCTTAAAGCTGTATGTGGCTAATACTTTGTTTCTGATGTTGAGTTTAACCCATCCATTTTGATTACACAGGTTTTCTCCTACAAACTCACCTAAAATGACTCTTGAGCCTACTTTCACATAGGTAAACATTGGTACTTTAGAATATTGACATCTAAGTGAGCCCATCATGTCTTCGGAATAAAATAACCAGATGAGTCAAGTTAATAAACCCTTTACTGGTTATTCCTATTAAAAGTTGAGACACATTAAAAAGGGATTCCCAGGAAATGTTTGCAATAACTACTAAAAATAGCTTATAAATTCCCAGTTGCAACATCACAGTTACACGAGGAGGCATCTGTTACTTCATAACGGGTATGACACATTGTTAGCTGATGACATTGACAAATAATGTAAAATCTTGGAGGATTAATAATGCAAGGTATAACATTATTAGTCAATATCATTATTGCAACACTAGTTAAAAATGACACTGCCAGGGGATTTGTGCAATAAAAGAAATGAGTGAATTCCTGTTAGGAGTCATTACCCTGTAAATGTTAAAACGTAGAAAAGAAAGTATCACCTCTTGAGTCCGAAGTAAATACATTCCTTCTAAAAAGATCACAACACACACACTTATAACTCCAAAACTAGCCTAATAAATATCACATTTTGAGTTTCGTTTGATATAAAAATCATCTAGTGATAGTTATCTTCACTTCCATGGTCACGATGCTAACAAGAAATGCTAACAGCTAATTGAGCTTACTTTTAGGAAGGCAGGATATTTAGGTTTAAAGTCGTATAATACATATTCTCACTTTTACGTTTCTCCTGCCTTATTGGGAAAATAGAAAACACAGTAGCCTATTGATTACCCAGCATCATAGGTGGGTAGTAGCGGAGTACAAATACTTTGTTAATGTACTTAAGTACATTTCTCTGGTATCACTACTTTACTCCACTACTTATTTCTCCTGACGACTTTTTACTTCTTACATTTTGAACTCAAATACCTGTACTTTCTACTTCTTACATGTTGAACTCAAATACCTGTACTTTCTACTTCTTACATGTTGAACTCAAATACCTGTACTTTCTACTTCTTACATGTTGAACTCAAATACCTGTACTTTCTACTTCTTACATGTTGAACCCAAATACCTGTACTTTCTACTTCTTACATGTTGAACACAAATACCTGTACTTTCTACTTCTTACATGTTGAACTCAAATACCTGTACTTTCTACTTCTTACATGTTGAACACAAATACCTGTACTTTCTACTTCTTACATGTTGAACTCAAATACCTGTACTTTCTACTTCTTACATGTTGAACTCAAATACCTGTACTTTCTACTTCTCTCATTTTCCAAACAGCTGGTTCCTTTAGTTTGAATGTGTGTTTGATGCGTGATCATTATTCTTTAGAGTCATTGCGTGCCTATTGATTTGAACACGATCCGTGTATCCATCACTTCCTGGTCTTCTCTAAAGAAGAGGGACCAATGGAAACGTTGTCATGTTGCCGTTGTTCAGCATGGAAACATTCATTAGCTAACAATGACATTATTGTTCTGTTAATATAAAGGGAGGTCAGGTACTCTTTAAAACAGCTGCTAGTAATGGGTACTTTTTACTGAAGTACATTTCAAAGCCTCTTTACTTTTACTTGAGTAAAGAAGTTTAGTCAGCACTTCAACTTTTACCAGAGTATTTTTAATCACGAGTATCTGTACTTCTACTCGAGTAAAGGATGTGTATACTTTTGCCATCTCTACCCAGCATGCAACACTCACCATTATATGTGCGGAGGTGCTTTTGGTCAGGCAGTCCATGAACAGCCCTCTGGCTCCACGGAAGATGCAGTGCAGCGCTCCGGGGTACGAGAGCTCCTGCTGCTCCTCCTGGTTCACCAGCCCTTTCACAAATAACTACAAAACAGAAATATTCATTATCATTATCGTGTTGGTAAAGTATTCCTGTAAGAGTGGTGAAAGTACTGCAGTAGTATCATGTAAATATTATGTGTCCATTATGGGGTGGGAAGAATTAACATAGCGTTCAAATTCATTGCTATTATTCTTATTCTTATTATTGTTATAAGATGCTTGATGGTTTGTCTTTTTTTAATTATGTGCAATACTTCTTTAGTATAGCAAAATATAATGTAAGAAAAAAAACTATAAAATACAAGATTTAAAGATAAAAATGATTGTTTCTAGGTTGTTTCATTATGATTATTATTATTTTATTTATATTGTTGAGTCTTACAAAATGTATTGATTGTTGTTTATTTGTGTTTATTTTGTTACTGTCAGACAGAGTTGGGTCTCTCGAGTAAACAGGAAACATGACCTGGTTGTTACGGTCTTGTTATTGTGCAAGTCACATGTTGCTCAGTTCAGCACTCAACGAGTAACAAAGAGACATTTGAGTTAAGTCATCCACCAACACAATCCATTCTCCTTTAGTGAGTCACTCTGAACGCTCCTTGTGTCCGCGCAGACATGAGTCTTTAGGCTTGTTTGAGACGCGTTGCGGCTCGAAAGTAGACGAGAATAGCCGATCGCAGCCGGGGGAGGTCTCAAAAAGATCGCCTGAAGTCGGACAGCTCGGAGTCGGCTTCTTCTTCTTCTCTCAGTTTTTGGCGGATTGCAAACAACTTGAAGGTGCATACCGCCGCCTCCGGAGTCGGCTTGACTCGGTTTGCATTTATAAAGAATGCACACATGTGTTTAATCGTTAATGTCAGATATGTACTAAGTAAATACATTTGTTCCTACTGAAGATTAGATTCAACTTTATTGTTATTGCACATATTACAGGTACTGAGACAACGAAATGCAGTTTAGCTTCTAACCAGGTGCAACAAGCAGTGAAGTGAAAAGTAATGTACACAATCTACAGAATAAAATATAGAATGAATTGAATGATGAATAAACAGTGAGGGGTATGAATACACTAGATACACACAGCAGCCTGTGAGCAGTATGAACAGTGTGTATGAATACACTAGATACACACAGCAGCCTGTGAGCAGTATGAACAGTGTGTATGAATACACTAGATACACACAGCAGCCTGTGAGCAGTATGAACAGTGTGTATGAATACACTAGATACACACAGCAGCCTGTGAGCAGCATGAACAGTGTGTATGAATACACTAGATACACACAGCAGCCTGTGAGCAGCATGAACAGTGTGTATGAATACACTAGATACACACAGCAGCCTGTGAGCAGTATGAACAGTGTGTATGAATATGCTAAGATATATAAAGTATGAAAACGGTAAGCAGTGCAAGTATAGTATAACATATATAGATATTAATTTCATGATGATAAACATTGTGGAACAATGATGAAAAATGGGAATGGATGTGGCGACGTAAAACTGACACGAAACAACAACAAACTTTTGCCGAGCCAATGGGAGAGCTTCATCAGCAGCACGGGGTAAAAACCACCAATGAGCGCTCAGCTGGAGATACCAGCGAGTCGTTTCCCATCAAGCATTTCGCTTCGGCAGCCCGTGGAGAGGAACTGCGCCGCCTCGCCGCGCCTCGCTCTCAAGGCTGCGGGCGTCTTTGTCCCGCGAGATTTAAACGTCTCATGGAGGCGAGCCTCCAGAGCAAGTCGGACAAAATGACTACCCACTAGCAAGACGTTGATCGCAATTGCGCAGGTCTACGCAGTTCTCGCTTGTCTCAGCCTTTTATTTAACATTTAAAAATGAGTCATTTACCGGAAAAGTGCCTAAGTGCTCCGGAGGCTAACCCTCAAGTTTAAAGGTCACCTATGATGCAAAATCCACTTCTTCATGTCTCTTCTACATCAACATGTGTCCCCTCTTCTTCATGTCTCTTCTACATCAACATGTGTCCCCTCCTCTTCATGTCTCTTCTACATCAACATGTGTCCCCTCTTCCTCATGTCTCTTCTACATCAACATGTGTCTCCTCTTCTTCATGTCTCTTCTACATCAACATGTGTCCCCTCCTCTTCATGTCTCTTCTACATCAACATGTGTCCCCTCTTCCTCATGTCTCTTCTACATCAACATGTGTCTCCTCTTCTTCATGTCTCTTCTACATCAACATGTGTCCCCTCTTCTTCATGTCTCTTCTACATCAACATGTGTCCCCTCTTCTTCATGTCTCTTCTACATCAACATGTGTCCCCTCTTCTTCATGTCTCTTCTACATCAACATGTGTCCCCTCTTCTTCATGTCTCTTCTTCATCAACATGTGTCCCCTCTTCTTCATGTCTCTTCTACATCAACATGTGTCCCCTCTTCTTCATGTCTCTTCTACATCAACATGTGTCTCCTCTTCTTCATGTCTCTTCTACATCAACATGTGTCCCCTCTTCTTCATGTCTCTTCTTCATCAACATGTGTCCCCTCTTCTCCATGTCTCTTCTACATCAACATGTGTCCCCTCTTCTTCATGTCTCTTCTACATCAACATGTGTCCCCTCTTCTTCATGTCTCTTCTACATCAACATGTGTCCCCTCTTCTTCATGTCTCTTCTACATCAACATGTGTCCCCTCTTCTTCATGTCTCTTCTACATCAACATGTGTCCCCTCTTCTTCATGTCTCTTCTACATCAACATGTGTCCCCTCTTCTCCATGTCTCTTCTACATCAACATGTGTCCCCTCTTCTTCATGTCTCTTCTACATCAACATGTGTCCCCTCTTCTTCATGTCTCTTCTACATCAACATGTGTCCCCTCTTCTTCATGTCTCTTCTACATCAACATGTGTCCCCTCTTCTTCATGTCTCTTCTACATCAACATGTGTCCCCTCTTCTCCATGTCTCTTCTACATCAACATGTGTCCCCTCTTCTTCATGTCTCTTCTACATCAACATGTGTCCCCTCTTCTCCATGTCTCTTCTACATCAACATGTGTCCCCTCTTCTTCATGTCCCTTCTACATCAACATGTGTCCCCTCTTCCTCATGTCTCTTCTACATCAAGAGACTCTGAAAGTTTCAGGAACAAAGATTTTCTCTCTTTTTGATTCATTTCTATAAAAACCTGTCTGAAAATGAGCTGATCAGATTTTGGCCACTTTATGATGTCATAACGATGTTTTGGCTTGTGTAACCATTAGCCAATCAGCAACCAAGGTAACCCCCCCCCCCAAATATCATATCATATATCACAATTATTTAAACAAAAGCAGAGTAAAGCGCTTCATTAGAACAAATTACAGTAAAACATGGACAATGATACTAGAAAGAAAAATGGAAAGTTAACCCAAATTAAAAGCCATATTAAAAAGATGGGTTTTAAATTTGCTTTTAAACATTTCAAGGGAGTTTTCTGTTCTAAGATCCACGCACAATCAGATCACTTCGTCCACCACTGGATCTGTAAATAAAGAGATCTGAACGTACTTTTGCCGATTTTACGTCGTTGCTCCTCCCTCGTAGTTTCAGCCATATCTGCCCGTTGTTGTCCATCGACAAATCGTCCGCTCCGATCCCAAACGTCACCCTGAAGATCCGCTCCACGGTGCCGTGCAGCGAGGCCAGAGATCCACGAAGCATCCCAGCACACGCAAACTCATCCTCCACCTCTGCTTCTCCACCTCCATCACTCCGCTCACAGGCCATGCCTTGTTCTCAAATAAGCTTCAAAGTGTCCGACATACTGCAAAACATGAATCAAACACAGCTAATGTGAACACAAGGCTGTATGACTGCTTGGTGGTCTCATGTCTTGCATCATGTTGTGTTAAAACTCAATAATCGCCCTCGTTATAGTCATATTTATCCACCTTGTTTATTTTATTACATCTTTTAACGTGTTAAAATACTGATGTCAATAATCATAATTAACAACCATAGGATACTGTTAAAGCTTCTTCTTATTATCCAGGACCACTCTTGTGTTTCAGCATTAGATAATACAGACGTTATGTTTCAGTTTGGTTTCGCCTACTCATGAAGTGCTATGTGGTATGCAAATGTGTTGTTTATGTTTTACTTAAGTGCAAACATTGTATTATGTACTGTATCTGGCCCCATATTGAACCTCTAATATTTACCAAGCCAAGTTGCTAAGCTGCTGGTTGTCCAAACAAACAATAGCACTGCTTTATTCTCTGCCACTGCATTTAAATCTTACTCTGGAAACTAACGAGTAACTTTACTTGTCAAAATAAGGCAGTGGAGTAAAAAAATACACTGATGTACTACATTTAAGAAGCATAACACGAGTACTTTTCCTCACTTTACCCTGATGTGAATACCTTTAAGACAGTGGTTCTCAAAGTGTGGTCCGTGAGCGCCCCCTAGTGGTCGGGGAGTATATTGGTAAAATGTCACATTTGAAATAAATAAATACATTTAAGTTTTCCGCACTCTCGCGGGAATATCTCCGCAATGGAGCGAGCTTAAGTTTCACCTTCGAGTGCATGATATAGCCCAGCGCAACACCTTCATCACACATGTGGCCACTCGTTTGTACCGTTTTCAGGCGATTTGTAAAAAACGATGTGTTTTTGGATATTATTGGAGTTAGGTGGTCCTCGAGTGTTTTTTTATTGGTTAAGTGGTCCTTGGAATGAAACACTGCTTTAAGACATGTTAACAAACTTGCAGTGTGTCTCCACTCATAGCTTATTATGAGTGATGTAAAAATAAATATATTTACTCAAGTACTGTACTGAAGTACAATTTTGAAGGACTTTACTCTAATATTTTTGCCAATTTGTACTTCTACTCCACTCAAGAGGTAAATCTGTGTACTTTTACTCCACTACATGCATTTAATACCTTTAGTTACTTTACAGATGTGGATGAATGATGTGAAATATAATCAAGTGTTAAATTAGACTTTAGTTCCACCTGGAGTAAATTCTACCTGCAGTATACAAAGTCATTACAACTAGCTGCACCTTTACCAGCTTTGAGAACACCATTATTCTGAAATGGACCAATCTTCACAATGACTACTTTTACTTTTGGTACTTTAACTATATTTTGATGATAATACTTTTGGACTTTTACTTGAGTGACATTTTGAATGCAGGGCTTTTACTGTAACGGAGTATTACTACACTCTGGCAAGGCAAGTGTATTTATATAGCACACTTCAACACAAGGCAGTTCAAAGTGCTTTACAAAAATTATAGACATTAAGAGCATTAAGAAACATATTATGAAATGACATTTAAAAACACTCATTTAAAAGCCGTGGTATAAAATGGTACTTCTACTTTTACTCAAGTACAAGATCTGAGTAGTCTTTCCACCTCTGCCTTTAAACAAGAGTGTGTGTTTTTATTAATATATCTTGTTTGCTTGCTGCTATTTTTCAACCACACTCGATTCACAGAAAGCGCTGAGAGAAATGGTGTAACGAGCGTAAAGAAACCGAACATGGCCCGGTAAAACGGAGAGTTTTGACGCACGTATGCTCATAAAAACACGTGTTTCAGCAGAGACAGAGTAAGGAAGCAGATCGAAGACATGTTATGGTTTTAAAAGAGCATTTAAATATAATAAATATGACATTTTTCCGTGTTGTTTTCTTACGTGAGCTCGATCCTTCCTCCCGAGTTTCGTTTCCAGCTGCTGTGTTGGAGGCGGATCATAAAAACAACAACATACCTATCGGAGCGAAGTTCACTGCGCAGAGGAAGCAGAGAAAAACCCCGAAGACAAACCGAAACCAACCGAAACCAACCGAACCAACAGCTCATCTGATCCAGGGGGGTTCTTCTGGACAGAGACGGAATAAAGTCGCTGCAACACCAACATGATATTTCCCAACAATCACACACATTCAAAATGCACCTGTGGACCATTTTACCGTGTTAAAATGTCTATAAATCCCCAAAAATCACACATATGTCCTTACTGGTAGCTTCATCTGCATTTATTTTACATATATGAGTTTTATTATAGCTCATAAAACGTTTAAAAGTGTCATTTTATTATAGAAAATGTTATGTTGCACTGGGTTAAAGTGGGGATTTCCACTGACGTCAGAAGCGGGGGTTTTCTGACTTTATTTATCGTTAACCCTTGGTTGACTCAATAACAGAGGAGCTTTGTTAAAAAGAGACTTTATTTTGTAACACTTTTTGCTGGATACGTCCTTATTCAGTAGATAAGAAACATATTTTATCTTGTAACTTTCATCTGTGTACTTCCTTAGTCGTCTGTGTAAAAGTCAGGAAGTGGTTTGTCATCTCCTACATCCGGGCATTACTGTCAGGGTGACATTTAGCATTTAAATTGTAATATTGACTTTTTTTTCAACATTTTCATTATCAGATTTTTTTTTACCATGTGTTTATTTTATTGTATCCTATTTTATTTTATTTTTAAATATTTAATATTTTTACTATCATCATTTTTTTGTCCTGCAAAATTGTGTTTATTAAAATGTTGTGGGGAATTTGCACTCAAGGATCAATAAAGTTCTGTCCTAATCTATACATAATTGATTTCCCTATTATGTATTATGAATCTGAAGCTGCAAACTACTTAAAGTTATCAAATAATACAGTAAAGAGCACAGTAAAGGTCACATGAAACTGTAGTGTCATGTGACCTCATTGCAGAGCAGGTTAGAGTCGTATTCCAGGTAATAGTCAGTGGTTTTAATAAACCCTACCCATTTACTGTAAACCATTTTTATTTAGACTCCGCCCTCTGCTGGCGAAACCTAAAACCATTTCAGTTACTCAAAATATATCAAATATAAAGTCATTTTAAATATGATTTGTAACTACAATTTGATCATGGTGCTTAAATAATCAGATTTATCATATATTTCAGATATTTAAACTGTAACTACACTAACATGTGTTACAACCAAGCTCACTCAATGTTCCTTAATTAAAGTACAAATCAAATCATAATCAAAAACCGGAAATAAAAAAATATTACACTCACAGGGTTAATAAACCCTCACCACACGTGGCTGTTTGCAGAGCAGAAGTGGAAGTGACTTTCACTTCTGGATTTTTCTCATGTTGAAGAGCTGCTGCTGACAGAAGAGAGTCTCTTAATGAACGACCGGACTTTCACACCCATTCACCTTCATAGGCACCGGTTGTATTATCTCTAAGGGTGAGTGGTTTCCCCATTTAGAAACTAAACACCTTGATATTCTTGTTAGTGCTTCTGTGGTTTGAGTTAACTTGTGTTATTTCTCTCATATGGCCATGTGTGTCGTGTTAATGCAGATCTGATGTGTTTAGCTGGTGTATTTAACCTTTTTTAAACTAAGCCATAGTGTAATGGATACGTTATATAAGCCCAAGTGAGCATTTGTGCATTTGACAGGCTTCCTGAACTACACAGAATGTGGTTTCCTGTTTAAATTCCTGTAAAATGTGTCCATGGGTAGTATGAAACCACGGTATGTGTGTACAAAACACATGAGAAACAAGCAAATATATTTAGTATAACATATATTATTCACAATATCAGGTTCTCATATATTTAAATGCCTTTGGGTTTTATATTTTTCGTGACAAACAAGAAATTATGGTACATTTTCTCTCCTTTTTGTCATTTTATGAACCAAACAATCGCTTTTTTAAGAATAAGAGACAAGTTGAAATTATTGTTATGTGTGTAGGAAGATATATTCTTCTAAGGAAGTTAATCATATCTAAAAAAATACAAGAGATACATTTGTAATGATAAGGTGCCCATATTATATTTATGACTGTATTTTGTTTTCAAACTGATTTATTAATACTTTAAAATGAAGCTTATTATCAAGTCAACAGAAACGTCCAAAGAAGACTTGTTTGTATGTGAATGTGTGTCTCTCTAAAATGTATCAAATGCCACAATTTAATCCTAGGCCGAGATTTCTTGATTTAATGAATGTGGCTCAATAATGACTGGAAGTGTACATTGTAAAAAGCAATTTTTTACTTACATTTCCTTTGTAAAAATAATGATATTTAAACACGTTTTCTCTAAAAAATATCAGAGTCAGCATGCCTGGACAACTTGTGAACAATGTGTAAACCTTGTGTCCTTAAACCCCTCCCCCCAGATTGTAGATGAAAGGCCCTTTAGGGAAGAGGACACTGTGAAATCCAGGAATTAAAACTGAGGAACAATTTAATTCATTTCTATGGAAGCAAAGTATTTAAATGTGAAATAACTTCCTCCTCCAGGGAACCATGGCACTGTCCTGTCAGGCTATTATTAAACAGACCAGTTTGTCGGGCTGGGACGTGATCGGCTCGGGGGGTTTTGGAAAAATCTATAAATGCCGGCATCAGGAGTGGGCCTGCGATGTGGCCATTAAACTGCTTCACTTTGACGACGGGTGAGTAATTAAAGGTCCCCTATTGTACTGTTTTTCATCAATATATCACAGGTCTCAGATATATACAAATCTCTGAAGTGATTGGCTGAAACACCAAACAGATCATTGCAGCATTACCCATAATCCCCTCTGTTTCAGCCCTGTTTCCAAAGTGCTGATTCTCTGTCTGTTACTTTAGATGAAAATAAGGAGCCCCTCCCCACGCCCCTCTGAGAGACATTTGGTTACAAAGAACTCTATGGTGCTCTAGGAGGAGATTCAGGTGATAAGGTGGGGGGGGGGGGGGGGGGGGGGGGGGGGTACCTTGGTTGCTGATTGGCTAATGGTTACACAAGACAACACATCGTTATGACATCATAAAGTGGCCAAAATCTGAAAAAAATGGATCAGGACAAAAAGAGAGAGAATCTTTGTTCCTGAAACTTTCAGAGTCTCTTTCCCCAGAGGGGACACATGTTGATGTAGAGGAGACATGAAGAAGAGGGGACACATGTTGATGTAGAGGAGACATGAAGAAGAGGGGACACATGTTGATGTAGAGGAGACATGAAGAAGAGGGGACACATGTTGATGTAGAGGAGACATGAAGAAGAGGGGACACATGTTGATGGAGAAGAGACATGAAGAAGAGGGGACACATGTTGATGTAGAAGAGACATGAAGAAGAGGGGACACATGTTGATGTAGAAGAGACATGAAGAAGAGGGGACACATGTTGATGGAGAAGAGACATGAAGAAGAGGGGACACATGTTGATGTAGAGGAGACATGAAGAAGAGGGGACACATGTTGATGGAGAAGAGACATGAAGAAGAGGGACACATGTTGATGTAGAAGAGACATGAAGAAGAGGGGACACATGTTGATGTAGAAGAGACATGAAGAAGAGGGGACACATGTTGATGTAGAAGAGACATGAAGAAGAGGGGACACATGTTGATGTAGAAGAGACATGAAGAAGAGGGGACACATGTTGATGTAGAAGAGACATGGAGAAGAGGGGACACATGTTGATGTAGAAGAGACATGAAGAAGAGGGGACACATGTTGATGTAGAAGAGACATGAAGAAGAGGGGACACATGTTGATGTAGAAGAGACATGAAGAAGAGGGGACACATGTTGATGTAGAAGAGACATGAAGAAGAGGGGACACATGTTGATGTAGAAGAGACATGAAGAAGAGGGGACACATGCTGATGTAGAAGAGACATGAAGAAGAGGGGACACATGTTGATGTAGAAGAGACATGAAGAAGAGGGGACACATGTTGATGTAGAAGAGACATGAAGAAGAGGGGACACATGTTGATGTAGAAGAGACATGAAGAAGAGGGGACACATGTTGATGTAGAAGAGACATGAAGAAGAGGGGACACATGTTGATGTAGAAGAGACATGAAGAAGAGGGACACATGTTGATGTAGAAGAGACATGGAGAAGAGGGGACACATGTTGATGTAGAAGAGACATGGAGAAGAGGGGACACATGTTGATGTAGAAGAGACATGAAGAAGAGGGGACACATGTTGATGTAGAAGAGACATGAAGAAGAGGGACACATGTTGATGTAGAAGAGACATGAAGAAGAGGGGACACATGTTGATGTAGAAGAGACATGGAGAAGAGGGGACACATGTTGATGTAGAAGAGACATGAAGAAGAGGGGACACATGTTGATGTAGAAGAGACATGGAGAAGAGGGGACACATGTTGATGTAGAAGAGACATGGAGAAGTGGATTTTGCATAATAGTACCTTTATGAGACATGGTCAATTATGCCACTGAGCCATTGTCTGACTCTAATCCAATACTTAATCAGCTCATTGGATAAAGCCAGGTTTCATTTTGTTAAAGTCAAAGGTGATTTGTATACGTTTTCATGTCACAACAACCGTACATTTCTTTATTTTTCCCATTTACTTACAATAATGTTGTATAAATCAGACTATGAAGACCCCTCTGTATAAACTATTAACTAAGGATAGATATTGGAATGAAACTAGTTTCTGTGGTGGAGATGTCAGACTTTAAAGATAACATGTTGTAAAAATGGTATACAATTTGCAAGGAACTACAGGTAAGGGCAAAAAACTCAAATGTGTCGCCATGACAACCTCCCCAGTTGATTTCCAAAGGGGCATCGTGGGCTCCAGAGGGCTTCTTAAATGTTCAAATTTGCCCATTAAGCATAGTCTAAAACTAACTATTTACCAGAAATATACAGATGCAAATTGATTTCTTTACACTAAAGTTTAAAAAGAGATATGTTATGGAAGACAAATTGTTCCAAACTCTGTAGAAAAAAAATTGCTGGTGGTGTCTCGCCCTAAAAGGTCACCTATTATGCAACATTTAATTTTTCTTTTTTTTTATACAAAAAAGATTCTCTCACTTTTTGTCCTGATCCATTTCTATAAAAACCTGTCTGAAAATGAGCTGATCAGATTTTGGCCACTTTATGATGTCATAACGATTTGTTGGCTTGAGTAACCATTAGCCAATCAGCAACCAAGGTAACAGACAGAGAATCAACACTTTTGAAACAGAGGGGATTATGGGTAATGCTGCAATGATCTGTTTGGTGTTTGGAGCCAATCACTTCAGAGACATGTTCTGTATATATCTGAGACCTATAATATTGATGAAAAACAGTAGGGACCTTTTAAATAATGCTAATCATTTCACAAATGTGCACACAGGAAGAATGACAGTTTGCTCCGTGAGATCGAAATGATGCGTCAGGCAAGCAGTCCGCACGTTATTCAGGTCCGAGGGGTCTTTAAAGGATTACCCCCCAACTCAAGCTCAACTCAGCTGGGTCTGGTGATGGAGTACATGGAGAGAGGATCCCTGGCCTCCCTGCAGGTAAACACTGGTGGAAGAAGTACTACCTTATAATTTAGTTGAGTTTATTTGTTTATAGTGTCGTGGACAGTCCCCATTGATCAACTGTCACAAAAACAGTAAATGGGGAAGCTTTAGCCAACATTGCTAATTCCCAGCTGTTGTCCCCGGCCAGATGATAATGGACAATACTTGCCAACCCTCCCGATTTTCGCGGGGGACTCCCGATTTGATCTCTCCCGATTTAATCTCTCCCGGTTTCCTCCCCGGGTCAAATTTCTCCCGATTTCTGACAAAATCCGATTTACACACGACTGTTTCCACTCGGACTTTATTACAGCTACACCATTGTTTGGTTTCCATGGTAGCGCGTCTCTTTAGTAGCGTGGGCAACTAGATAGTCACAGAAAAACAGAACAAGAATGGACAACTCGACCCTCTGTTCACTCCTTTCCTGGTCCAGCCCACACATATGCTCCATCAAGAGGATGGTGCTACAGGCCGCAAGGCATTGCACTCAGAACTACAATAAGCACGTTAATGTTAATCTAACAGCTCCGTTGATCCACTAGATCAAATTTGAAAATGAAAAAGTTCACTTCACGTTGGCATTATACTTTTCCGCATATGTACATGTGTGCATTTGGGAAATGCAGCAGCATAAAAAAACAAGGCAATGAGAAAGAGAAATTAAACACTAGAAATAAATTAAGACACTAGAAATAAACAGTCCAAAATATTTCTGAAATAGAAATAGAATAGCATTAAAAAGTTATGTGGAAAATATACATGTAATACAAAAGGATATTATTGTTTTAACAAGTTATACATGTAACAATGGAAACTCTGTGACAGGGAAGTTTAGGCGGCACTCTTCCCTGGGAGCTGGTCTTCAGACTGGCTCATCAAATCGCTCTGGGTATAAACTTCCTGCACAGCCTGACCCCCCCCCTGCTGCACCTGGACCTGAAGCCCAGCAACGTGCTGCTGGACTGCGCTCTCAACGCCAAGGTGAGTCCTCATTTTTGAGGATCATGTCCACATGATCTGCAGCAACGCATCATTTTCTGTAAGATCCTCACACGTTTATATCTCTACACTGTAGCTATGTACACATGACCATAAAAGTCTTGAATCTTGTGCTCTTTCACCTACCTTCTCTCTTTGCACATATTTTCTCTCCAGCTCACAGACTTTGGCCTCGCCCGGGATCAAAAAACCACGAGGGTTTCTAAGAAGTCCAGCGGGGAGGAAGGAGGGACGACCAGCTACATGCCGCCGGAGGCCTTTAACTTATCATACAGCCCGACCAATGCCTCTGATATTTACAGGTACGGGAGCCAATCAAACTCCTTGGTTCTCGTATTCAAACGCTTAACCAGAGATACAGGTATTTGGGTTCAACATGTGAGAAGTAGAAAGTACAGGTATTTGGGTTCAACATGTGAGAAGTAGAAAGTACAGGTATTTGTGTTCAACATGTAAGAAGTAGAAAGTACAGGTATTTGGGTTCAACATGTGAGAAGTAGAAAGTACAGGTATTTGTGTTCAACATGTAAGAAGTAGAAAGTACAGGTATTTGTGTTCAACATGTAAGAAGTAGAAAGTACAGGTATTTGGGTTCAACATGTGAGAAGTAGAAAGTACAGGTATTTGTGTTCAACATGTGAGAAGTAGAAAGTACAGGTATTTGGGTTCAACATGTGAGAAGTAGAAAGTACAGGTATTTGTGTTCAACATGTAAGAAGTAGAAAGTACAGGTATTTGGGTTCAACATGTAAGAAGTAGAAAGTACAGGTATTTGGGTTCAATATGTAAGAAGTAAAAGTAAAAAGTCGGCAGAAAAATAAGTAGTGGAGTAAAGTACTGATACCGTAGAAATGTACTTAAGTACAGTAACGAAGTACTCCACTACTTCCCACCTCTGCGCTTAATACTTCCAAACTTGACTCCAAATTGTCTGGTTCTTTATTATTGTGATTGAACATGTGTCCTGGTTCAAATATAAATATTAATCCTGGCATGTAATGGTCTCTCTTTCAGTTATGGTATTCTCTTATGGTCCATCGTCACAGGGAAACAACCATACCCACGTAAGTGAACATTGTGTCTTTTAGCCTCTCTTACTACCTCTGCTCGAATCACTCAGTTTTATCCCTTCAAACAATCCATTTTTATAGCCAAATATCACAAAATACACTTTTGTCGACAGTGCGTGCAGCATACAACACACACTGTCCTTAGACTCTGCAGCCTACAGAAAAATACTCCCAAGAAACGCAACAATTAATGGAAAAACCTTGGAGAACGTCGTGGAGAAGGGAAAGGTGGTTGTGTTTATGGATCAAAAAGATAATAGGTTAACAACATGGACAGTCCAAATGTTAGAAAATATCATGTTTCTCTCTAGAACAGTCCTTTATGTAAGTTGTCCAGTAATGAACAACACTGGGAAAGGCACAACAAGGCAAAACAACAAACAGAACTCGCTCTCTCACAATAGATATCCAACATCAAGAATGGAAAAAGGAATCCCAGAACTCAAATACACGCAAGACTAATCACAAGGACACGACACAGGTGGGGAGGGAAGACATACACACTGGCACCAGGTGAACACAATGGGTAATCGAACAGGAGGGTAACTTACAGCCCTATCTATAAGCTCTGAGGTCTTTACACTGGCTTCCTGTATGTCAAGGAATTGATTTAAAAATACTGCTGCTGGTTTATAACTCCTGGTATTAGGATGGGTTAAATGCAGAGGCCAAATTTCACTGGGTGTTTCTCAATGTCGAGGACGCTTGCTTGGTAGCACATGTCTTCCGAGGCAAGAATCCTTTCCTTAAGCCCCTGTCACACTGTCCCGAAATCGACACCCAATGGACACACGATAAAGGAAATGTTCAAATTCGGCTCTGATCGTAACAACATCGCGCCATTCGTGAGGGCATCTTACGCCTTCGTATGACCGTCGGTGGAGTTTCTCAGGCTCCGGCAGCAACTTCATGAGCGGCAACTTCGTAAGGCACTCGCGAGGGCATCTTGTCGAATCGTGTCATCTTCGTGTTATCATCGGTGCCATCGGGCATTCGCCCTCACTCTGATCGGGGCGAATGCCCGATGGCACCGATGATAACAAGATGCCCTCACGATGGCCTTACGAAGGGCAAAATGTACACACGAATTCAACACGAAAATGAACCTTCGCAAGGTCCTTCTGCAATTTTTTGGCATGCCAAAGATTATCCCACCGCTCACGAAGTTGCTGCCGGAGCCTGAGAAACTCCGCCGGCGGTCACACGACGGCTTAGATGCCTTCACGAATGGCCCGATGTTGCTACGATCACAGCCGAATTTGAACATTTCCTTTATCGTGTGTCCATCTGGTTGTTTTATTGCACAACAAAATCATGTAAACATATTATGTAAATAACCCAATTTGTGTTCTGTGAAACTGAAAAGGATATAATATATTATTTTGAAGGAGAGTTGACAGGAAGTTGTTGTTGCTATGGAAACAACATTACGGAGAAAACGTAATATCTTCTACATATAAAGACGGATAAAGTAAAGAACAAAGTCTGAAGATATCAGTACAGTATCATAGTACTGTAACATAATTGTTTGTGTTACTTTCGTTGCAGTTGTACGTCTTAAATGTAATGTAAATGTTGCCTTCGTGTGTGGTTCGGGGCCATCTTCGTGCGAAATTCACAATTCCATATTCGTGTGTCCATCGGGTGTCAACTTCGGGACAGTGTGACAGGGGCTTTAGCCTCGGAAAACGAAAGAATGGTGGAACAGGCTAGCAGGTGTGCGTCTTATGAGAGGCCCCGCCTTAAATGGAGCGCGATTTCCGCCAAAGATTTGGAAATTGGTCCGTGCGCAAAGCATTGTGGGGATTTTAAGACCGCAGAGTCTACACATGTGCAGCCTCGAAATACGCCGGCCTCGGTAGAATTCCAAGTATGCTGGACATTGGAACAGTCCTTCGGCGGGACTCGATGATGTAGTATGCTTGCAATAGTGGCTCTGGAGCAGCCTTCCTCGACATTGAGAAACACCCACTGTGTGTTCTGCATGTGTGACCATCAAAGAGGGTTTCATCCCTCTGATTCTATTCTACTCTATTCTATATACAGCTTTGAATGGTTTAGGCCCAAAATACATTTCTGACCTCCTGCTAAATTATGAACCATCCAGAACTGGGACTGGTCAGCTTTCTGTCCCCAGAGTCAGAACTAAACATGGAGAAGTTCAGTTATTATGCTCCAAATATCTCAGAATCAGAAACAGGTTTGTTTAGGTTGACACCCACGAGGAATTTGACTTGATGTCATGGTGCATACATAAAAGTAAAACAGAAATGTAACAACACAGATAGAGAACTATTCTGGAACAAACTACCAGAAAGATGCAGGTCCGCTGCAACTCTTACTACTTTTTATATCCAGGCTGACAACTTGTATTCATGTACCTGTGTTATTCATGTTTTATTATCTTTGTCCTTAAATTTGTGTTTTTAATATGTTTCTACACTATTTGTTAATGAATGAATTAACTTTGAATTGCCTTGTGTTGAAAGGTGCTATATAAATGAACTTGCCTTTCCACTGTAGATGCTGAGTCCAGCCTTGTGCGGTTTCGCATCCCGGAGGGAGACCGCCCATCACTGACCGAGATCCAGGCTCTGTCTGCTGGGATGGCAGGTCTGACGGGGCTGATGGCAGGTCTGACGGGGCTGATGGAGCTGATGAAGGCATGCTGGCACCAAAACCCCAAAGAAAGGCCCTCTGCCTATAGTAAGGAAACTCCTTTATTTAAAGGTCCCCTATCATACTGTTTTTCATCAATATATCATAGGTCTCAGATATATACAGAACATGTCTCTGATTGTCTGAAACACCAAACAGATCATTGCAGCATTACCCATAATCCCCTCTGTTTCAGCCCTGTTTCCAAAGTGCTGATTCTCTGTCTGTTACCGTAGATGAAAATAAGGAGCCCCTCCCCACGCCCCTCTGAGAGAGATTTGGTTAAAAAGAACTCAATGGTGCTCTAGAGGAGATTCCTTGGTTGCTGATTGGCTAATGGTTACACAAGCCAAAACATCGTTATGACATCATAAAGTGGCCAAAATCTGATCAGCTCATTTTCAGACAAGTTTTTATAGAAATGGATCAAAAAGAGAGAGAATCTTTGTTCCTGAAACTTTCAGAGTCTCTTTCCACAGAGGGGACACATGTTGATGTAGAAGAGACATGAAGAAGAGGGGACACATGTTGATGTAGAAGAGACATGAAGAAGAGGGGACACATGTTGATGTAGAAGAGACATGAAGAAGAGGGGACACATGTTGATGGAGAAGAGACATGAAGAAGAGGGGACACATGTTGATGTAGAAGAGACATGAAGAAGAGGGGACACATGTTGATGGAGAAGAGACATGAAGAAGAGGGGACACAAATTAGGATTAGGATAGGATTTTGCATAATAGGTGACCTTTAAAGCAGAAAGTTTAAATGTCACAGGAAATGTTGCTTTTAACAGCCTCGACTTATACATCTTTTCTCTATGTTGTTTTCAGAAATTGATAATAAACTTTGACTTGTTTTACTTAAAGTAGCACTGTAAAACTCCTCTGATACAAGTTGAAGCTTTGCACTGAAATAAAGACAAATGTGGTAAAAAAAAAATCTATGGAAGCCCATTGGGGACAAAAGAAATGTAAACTTGAAAATGAAAAACTTCACATTGGCATTATACTTTTCCGCATATGTAAATGTTTTTGGAAAAGTTTGAAGTAATTCTATTGGATGCTGGGTATATTTAAATATATTGTCAAGTGCATGACAGGTGAAGTCTTAAAGGTAACATAAAGGTTAAATGCGGTTTTAATTTTCAAATGGTTACAAATCTTACGCATCTTTTCTCTGTGTTGTTTGCAGAGTGTACAACCAAGTGCGAAGACCTGTATGAGATGCACAAAAGTCGAATAAATGACGCTGTCCATGACGTGCTGGAAAAGCTCCATGACGTGCTGGAAAAGCAGGTGAGGGTCAAATCTCATGTCTCTTCCTCTTTCCAGGACCAAAGGGAACCAGAAAGATTGAGTGAGCAGATCGACCGTCTTCACATCAGCAGGTCTTCAGGTCTGCTTTCACTTTTTCACTTACAAATATGGTTTCTTCAACTTTAAAAGAGACATTTTAAAGCACCGGTATTCACATTTTACATCATTACATTTGGCCTCTTTTTTTACAGCGGGGAAATGTTTTCAAGAAGTGAACAGTGTGCCGACAGGTCGCCCGCCAGTTCAGGTGAGATTCAGACGATTTTAAACTACTCTAATTAAGATAAATTCCTTGTATTTAACACCCAGAAATCTTGGATATAGCTTTACAGAAAGTTTCAAAATACTATGTGGCAGGGGCGGACTGGCCATCGGGACGTTCAGGACGAATCCCGATGGGCCGGTCGGACGATGTGGGCCGGTCGGATAAGTCACTAGCACCCCCCCGTCCCCGTCCACAATTTACTAGCGGTATTTACTTGCAGCACCGAGGTTGGGCCGGTCGGATAAGTCACTAGCACCCCCCCGTCCCGTCCCGTTGACAATTTACTAGCGGTAATTACTTGCGGTACCGAAGTGGGCCGGTCGAGAGTCCCGGGCTGATTTGTAGTCCCAGTCCGCCCCTGCTATGTGGGTATCTAGCCCCTGCTACGGGGAACAGACAACACTTTTAATGTCATCATTCAGTCTCTTTCTTGCACTGTGTTTATGTCATTGATAGTTTATGTCATTGATAGTCTTTAACACATCCCAATGTGTTCTGTGAGACATAGTTGTCCCAAATTGGCCAATGCTGTGCTGATTCTACACATGTTGGGTTTTTGCTGTCACAGGAAAATGTTACACGTATCACTTCCTGCTGACCCAGGGAAGTTTTGCAGAGTGTGATTAACTTGTGTGTTTACAGTTACATTTTAACTCACTTGTTACAGGAAGTGGCTGGTCGTTGGGATCAGAGAGACAAATCAAGAGTCCAAGGTAAAAAGGAAGTTTGCGTAAAAGCTGTAAAAACAACTTACAAACATGGGTTGGTGTTTGTAGTAAAATATCTTCCCTTTAAGATAAACCGCGACCTTCAAGCGCGTGTTTCGATGAAGTGGGCGGCCCGTCGACTAAAGACAAGGTGAAAGTGTCTTCTGTGTGCCCCATTCAAACCTCACCGCCGTCTCGTTCAACTGGGACGTCGTCTCAAAAAAGAAAAGAAAAACCTTCCCAGACAGATTTCAGGCAGAACCTGTCTCCGAATTACCAGGTGGGTTTGTGCTGCTTTTAATTTTCTTTACCAGTTCTTGACTCATTAACACAGGAGATAAAACCATTTTGCTTTCCCAGAATTAACGTTTATTTTTTACTTGCGTCTCAGAGTTTCTGTAGAATATCCATGTTCATTGAAAGATATGAACTAGTTGATGTAAAAATGTAACTTGAAGGCAGAACATCCTTCTGTTCAGTATAGATGTCATTTGAAGCGTTTCAGATCAATTCTCATGAAACAGCACTTATTGGAGACTTGAAACAAACCTCTAAATATACCTATGTTATGCTTTATGGGGGGTTTCACTTCCCTGTAGTGTGTTAAATAGGTTGTTGTGCAAGAAAATGGTTTGCAAAGGCTAACATCCCAAAGTTCCCTCTAAAGCAGTGCTTCTCAAACCCCCTTTTAAACATGTTCTCAGCCAAGTACCCCCTGACCGACCCCGAACATTTGTGATAGAAAAAGCTTATATAAATAATTCCAATATAGTGATGTTCCATCAGAGTGTGATTTAGTAACGCCTTCAAGCTTTAATTACAACAAACTAAGGATATTTTCATCTTTATGCATGAAAAAAATAACATAACGACATTCTTTAAAACAGATTTTTTAATTGAAGTTTAACAAACCAATGAACAAAATTATATATTATGAAAAACTATCAAATACAATACACACATTTGACATGTTTATATGAGGTGGTTCTAGGAATATTTTATATAAAATTGTGTTTTCTATTTAACTTATTGTATTAAGATTATTTTTGTAATTATGCATGGTATTTTTTTTATTAACCTTTTTTTTTTTAGCTCACTGCAGTACCCCAACGTACCCCTAGGGGTCCGCTTACCCCCATTTGAGAATCACTGCTCTAAAGGGACATCACTATGTAACACTCGCGCTTCTATTGGCGAGCGCTCCAACACATTGTACGGGATAGGCTAAGGGGATGGACATCTCTAAGCGGTTGACCAATCACAACAGAGCCGGCCCACTAACCAATCAGAGCAGACTGGGCCTGGTTTCAGACAGAGGGTGAAAAGAGGTGCTGCAGCTTTTTGAACATTAAAGCATGGAGACATGTCACAGTAGAAAGATTAACCTGAAAATGAGCAGAACAGGACATCCATTAAGTGCTTCCCCAAAGACACCTTCAGTCCCACACTCCATTCTCACCATCACTTTTCCTATTTCAAAGCATTTCCAGTAGTTCTTGATACATCGTTTTTGTTGCCTTCTAGGAAAGACTCATAAAAGACGACCTGTCACAGTAGAGACACTAAATACAAATATGAACCTGAACATGAGCAGAATCCTCTTTCAACTTCAACCGCTCTTTTAATTCTTGTATCTGCAGCGTCAATCTTCGACCCCGGAATCTTCCAGTTTCCGCCCTGCACCTGGATTCCATGTGTACTGCAGCAATGTAACCGGACTTCAGGTTGGCGACAACAACACCATGTACATCAATGAACCCAGGAAACGGCACCCAACAGCGCCCCCTACTGTCGACTTACAGCCGCAATCAGCAGGAAACTCCAGGGACAAGACAGGAGGATAAACTCACATGGAGCCTTTTTTATCCTTAGTTCTCTAATTTAACAGTTCTCCATGCATGATGTATCCGTTCTTACATAACAGGAAGGTCATGTTTTGTAAGTGAAGCTCCCTGTCTGAATGAATAGCTGTATTTTTTATAATTTCAAATAAGACTTTTCTTTTATAGGCTGTAGTAGAGAGGGGTTTTTTTCTATTTATTGTGCTTCTTCTTGTAGAACATTTTAAACCAATGATGAAAAATGTCACACCTCTCTTTTGCCCTGTCAGCATTATAAATGAGGGCCAAGTCATGTGGTTTTTCTTTCAACTGTGTCAACAGATATCCACAGTTCACGGTGCCAAAAATCGCTATACGGAATTTTGTGTTCGGATACTCAAATATTGTTCGTCAAACTATACTGTAAATATCTATGTTTTTGGATAAGGTGCAAATGCTGTTGGTTTCTTTTATTCTAATGCATCCCTTTGTGGGTATATTTTTACAATGTCATCGATCAATTGCAGCCGAGAAAATGTTTCAACAACTGTATAAACGTTTCGAAATAATCAAAAAAATCAAACAGGAAGGGGAATTTTAACAGAAGTATTTGCACAATGTTTCCCAGCATGCTGAAATTAATGTAGCTTGAATGAAGTGTTGGAACAAGCATGTTTGGGATATTAATGTGAAATTGTTTGGTGCTAAAAAATAATAGCTTGAAGGATAGGCCTACTTATCTTGTCTGGGATGGGAACAATATATGTAATATTCCAAGAGCTATCCTTCAATCTTAATTAAGGTACGTACGAGGACATTACCAGTATAAACATTAAGAAGATTTATATTCATGTATTAGTTGAAAATGATTGTTTACTATAACTTAAAGGTGTTAATAAAATTATGTTTACTCAAATGTAGCAGGAATTTTATTTATTCGTGTGTTACGCTTTTATGCTTCTCAAATGTGAGAATTAGCTGCATTTCTCTTCTTTTTTTTTAAAGGAAAGTAAACTGAAAATATGAAAATGACATTGACCGTGATTGGTAACATGAAAGAGCTGGAAAATGTAATTTATCAGCAATTTCTGACAATGGTTTTATCATTAATATGTAATCTTTTCCGCAAAGATTCAACAACATTTAGCTAGCTTCTCAAATGTGAGGATGTGGCCCCATTCCCCTGTTTTATGTACATCTTTTAAAGGTCACCTATCATGCTATTTTTAGGGAATAGCATAGGTCTCAGATATATAAAATATATAAAAAGCACGTCTATTAAGTGTTTTGCTCAAAATACTAAACAGATCACCCATTCTAGCCATGCCTCATATCCCTCTATTTCACTTCCTGTTTCAAAAGTACTGATTCGAGTATAAACAGGTCTCTCTTGAGAATGAGACCCCGTGTCTCAATGAGATTTTCACCTGTATAAATAAAGGCTAAATAAAAAAAATAAGAGGGGGCGGGCTCATGCGGGAACTGGCAGATACTGGGTGTTTGAGGATGCTTCCTTCGTAGGACATGTCCCTCCGAGTCAGGTCCTTCAGAAGCGAGGCAAGAATCCTTCCTAGCCTCGGAAAACGAAGAATGGTGGAACAGGCTAACAGGTGTGCGTCATATGCGAGGCCCCGCCTTAAATGGAGCGTGATTTCCGCCAAAGATTTGGAAATTGGTCCGTGTGCAAAGCATTGTGGGGATTTTAAGAGTGCGGAAGATACACATGTGCATCCTCAAAATTTCCCGCAACGAAGAACGCCGGCCTCGGTAGAATTCCAAGGATCCTGGACATTGGAACAGTCCTTCGGCGGGACCCAATGATGTAGCATCCTTGAAATAGTGGCTCTGGAGAAGCCTTCCTCGACATTGAGAAACACCCACAGTCTAAAATGCTGCCGTGATGAAACGCAAGGATTATTAGATCAAGGATTCTCTCTGAAACAGTATGGAGCTCAAAGGCTTTCTCTCTTGCCGGTTATACCACAAGGTGAGTTCCCTTTTACTTCCTGCTTCTTCACACACATGCTCTCCAGTACAGGTTAGCTCTGAGTGTTAGCGATGCTAATGTAAACACCGACCATATTACGTCCAAAACAGTCGGGCATTGTTTCTGATTGTGCTGTGGGTCCGCCGCCGATATGACATCATATCGGCGGCAAATCTGGATCAGCTCCGTTGTTCCCCCGTTTTTAGAGATTTGGGTACGGGGGAAAAGAGAGAGGGTTTTATTTTCTGACGCTGCGTGAGTTCCCCGACACACCAGGGACACGTGTTGATGTACAAAAGACATCAAAAAGTGCATTTTGCATGATAGGTCCCCTTTAAAGTCTTGCATTAAAGTGAAATTACATTTAATGTCCCCACTGCCCTAATTGTAATACAGTCCCTACATTTCTGTATTTAAATGTTATTTTGGTGACATTATTATTACAGGAACAGTCTGTCTGTGTTTCTGTTCAGCTATAGCGTCTTACATCGACATTTAAATGTGTTTATCCATATATTCCTAACAAAACACTTCTGTTGCTGCTGTAAGTGTGTGATCCACCACATATAACAAAACAAGTGTTTTCCAAGGGATGTCCTAACGTAAAACTGTTTTAAAAAAGGTATACAGTGAGGACATGATTTTAACAAGATCATGGATGAAATTGTTTAATCATAACTGGGTGTTTACGGTTTATTTATTTTTTTGGTTTGTTATTTTATCTTTTCTTGATTACCATTTACCTCTTTTAAGTATTTGTTTGCATATTTGTTTGTTTATTCATCTGTTTATTTATTTGTTGTTTTATGTTTTTCAATAACAAATGTACAAATGTTAAAAAAATGTATTATTGTTTTACACATTCAAAATAAATCTAATCAAATACAAAAATGTAATATGCGAAGCGGAGGGATCTTGATCAGCTTGAAGGGTGTTCTTTTCCCCATAATGACCAAGTCGCTGCACATTATCCCGCTTATTACACGGCCATATACTAAACAAACTAAGGAATCGACTCCCAATATTAATTTAAATGATTTTATCGACTTAAAAATTATCGTATTTCTTCCGCTGAGAAAAAAAAGCTCCGTTCCACGGCGCACCAACGACTTGAACTGCGACAACAACAACTTTACGGCAGCACTGTCCAAATCTGTTCACAGTTTCAGATCCACAAACAAGTCCTTAAACTCTGCAGAGCCCATAGCGTGTTCCTGTTAGTGTTTACTTCCTCTCTACCTTATTATGGTGGTTTATCTACGTCCAGCGCTCCGTCTTTTACCCTCTTTTACTTTCTCTTTCTTGATCCTCCTTAGCAACGGTCAATAAGTCCTGCGGTCTGTACTACTGTAGTAACAACTTTTCACGTGTTCTGAATTGACCAATCAGAATCGAGTATTCAACTAAGCCATGTAATACATTTTGTGAATGTCACTGGGGAAAGAAAAATGTTATGTTATTTGTAACCTGGTGATCATTTAATTTTGGACCCATAGTTTCGTCCAGACACAAATCTCCAAAGTGCAAACACAGGCATCTGCTGTGCACCGGGCGTTGAAAGTAATGGGTAGAGAATGGTCCGGTGTGAACTCAGCAGGTTTCTGGCACCGATCCTTTCCTCTTCTGCCAATCCTCCCTCCATCTGCCACCGGAACCACCCCAGAGTCACGCTGTGTGTCCCCGCCATGACAAACTCACAGGAGAATATACAATTAGTTTAAGTTTTATACCAACAAGCTGTCTAGCTAGCTAGCTGTCTGTCTGGTGTCTGTCTGTCTGTCTAATCTCTGCACTGTAAACCCTCAGAAACCCTTGCAACTCTTGGACTAACAACAGGGCGTGTACTATTTATAGAACAACAGTCTGTCTGCATCAAGTGATCTATAGAGCGTATATAAATTGTACCGCAGGTGAGGACATTGAGCTTTGCCAAGGACGTGGTTTGCATGTCCTTTCATATCTCAACCTCAATATTTATATATTTAAAACAACCTCAGTTGAACAAAGTGCTGTACAGGCAACAAATACAATATAGAATAACACAATAGGTGTCAAATAATAAAATAATAATTGAAAACAAGATAAAAAGCACAATAACTAGAAACATAAAAACATGTAAAAATGTCATGTTCAACTAGTATTAAAAGCCAGTGCAAAGAGGTGAGTTTTTAGCATAATCTTAGATGTCCGTGTTTAGTTAAGAAGCTAGGGCGTATTGCCTAGCCTCTTTGGTTGTTATAAATAACCATACTCCATCATTTTGTTCTATAACACATTTGAGTTGCTGGAACGGCTACCTCCGCGACCCGACCACGGATAAGCGGGAGAAGATGGATGGATGACATTTGAGTGTATTGGCAAAGGAATCTCTGATATTGCCAACATCTTGTTTTGTGGAGTTCAGTGACCTTGCCTCTTGATCACCAAGATCTAATTAGTTAATCATTAAATGCAAGTTGAGGATAGAGACAAATTTGAAGAAATTCCCCTCAGGCATTCCCGAGTAATCGTGTTTACGGGAAAGGGAACCTACATGAGTATGTAGGCACAACCCAAAAACCATACATCTCTCTGCCATAGCTGTCATCTGCGTGGAGATATAAAAACACATGTTTTCAAAGCCCTTAAAGTATTTGAAATGAAGTTGGCAAGCTAGCTAGGTGGATAGACTAAGATTGAGACGAGAAGAGAAGTGACACAATAGTATTATTTATTGCCATAAAAGTTTTCTACCCTGAATTTCGTGCATTAAAACAAAATCACAAAGCTATGACAGGGGGACACATGTTAGCAAGCATAGGTGACACAACACAGGACTCAGACAACACTGAGTCATAAAAGTACAATGATAACTGGGAAATACATTCATGATTGTTTGTTGCTGAGCGATCTCCCCCAATCATCTGATACATATGAAGATGCATCACTGCACTTTTATTCAATGCATCTGTTAATGCTTCTTCCTGTACTTTCACATGACTTTGACAACAACATGCGGCTACCTTTATCTACAAGGGGAACACCAGGAACCCGGAGAACGTGGAGTACTTCCAGCCTCCCATCAGGTTCCCCCTCTCCAGTTTGAGGTAAGTCTTGTCCCCTCGCTCCATTATCACCAGGCCGGCGTTAGTGGCAGCTTCTCTGGTCACGTCCTGATCGCCTGCGAAGGCTGAAATCACCGGCAAGCTGTTAAGAACCAAACTCACCTGAGGAAGAAAGATGAAGAGGAATAGTATGTGAGTGTCGTGTCAAATGATCATATAATCATTTAAAACATATAGTCTTATACTCTGATTTAATTTGACACGGTTAAATTGTATTTTTAGTCTTGTATGTGTTTAGGATTTACATTGCAGGAGGGCAATAGGAAATGTAAAAGGGGGATTTGCAAATGGTTAAGGACGAGGGGGTTTAATGGTTTAATGGTTTAATGGTGGGGATGTTTAGATGGGAATTTAAGGGCGGGACCAGTTATTCTCTTCTATATAGTGTGACTGTAAGCTATGTTCTGCAGAACTTCTCTATCCTCTGAGGATGGCGTTGCTCTGTTCCTACATTTGGGATCGATTTCACTTGTATATTGACTTTCTTTATTACTTTATTAAATATATCAAAGACAAACTTTGTCCATTGATCATTTATGTAGAGAAGATGTTTCTCCATAATGGCATCTGCAGGAAAATTGTGGTCAAAAACACGGATTATCTGAATCAGAATCAAATGTATTGCCAGGTGCGTTTACACATACAAGGAATTTGCTTTGGTATCTGGAGGTGCGAACCTAAAGAATCTAAAAAAAATGGTTGCTCAGTAGGTAAAAAAAGAAATATATAAGGATAATACAAAATAAGTATTTTAAAGAAACACTTTAGCATTAAAAACTGTTGCTAAAGACAAGTATGTACACCAAATTGTAATGTAACTATACAAATAACCTTAAAAGCTATAAGAAACAAAAACACTTCGAACAATGAGTATAGTATATTACATTACATGTCATTTGTTAGACGCTTTTATCCAAAGCGACTAACATACATTCAGTAATGTAGACAATCCCCACAGGAGCAATTTGAGGTGAAGTGTCTTGAACAGGGACACAACGACATGCTGACTGCAGCGGGACTCAAACTTGCTAGGGATGGGAATTTGAAAGCAAATGTATATTCGAATATTCGACCCCCCAAAAAATGGTTAACCGAAATGTACATATCCTATAAAATAGGATATGAAATTTATTTTTTATTTACCCAATTTTTTTTCAATAATTTTTGGAAACAAATACATACATGTTCAAATAAGTGTAGAAACCAAGTCGAATTTGTCAAATGTATTGAAGTGGTGATCACAGTTTGACAGCTATAGGCCTACAGCTTTCATGTGCGGAGGCGATTCACAATCAGCCCAGCTGTAGAGAAGACCCTCTCAGCTGGAACCGAGGCTGCGTAGCGCATTTGCGCCACATTTGGGCCTAAGATGAGGTTTGAGTCTGTGTGATCTGCATGTAGGGAGCGGCAGCAGCCATATCATTAGCTAGAACTAGCTAGATCTGATGGATTTGGACATAAACAGAGTGAAGTATAACCGGACGCGAGAGAGAGATCAGCACCTGCAGCTCTGCCGCTGTGAGGGACCGGTGAGCGGAGCAAAACACACTTTTAGAAATTAACTAACACATTTAGCTATGGCACTGTCGTATTCAATTTGATAATATGTAATCAACTTAGGCATCACTCCCAACAAAAAAAAAATTAGTAAAAATATGAATAACTCATATTCGAATACATGAATAATTTCGAATATTCGATTAATCGTTCCCATCCCTACCCTGTGATTCGAAGTCCAGCACACTATCCACTGAGCCACAGCCTATATGTCAAACTCGATGTACTATATCTAAAAGTGGAGGGGTTACATAGTGTTGGTACTGTAACGGCCCGTCCACATGGCGGCGTGCGTTGAAGCTTCAACGCAGCTTCCCATTCACTTTGAACGGGGTGTTCATTGCTATCGGGATGTTAAGAGCATTCCATGGAATATAACAAAAAGTGTATCTCGAGCCGGTTTCTCAAACTTACCTACCCCACCATTAAGATGTCTTTAAACTAGTTGTTTGTGGTTGCTACGGCAATGTCATTTCCTGTAAAGTCCGCCATTTTGTCAGCGTCACTCGAGAGGCCCAGAGAGGTGGAGCTAGAGGTTATGGCTCTGCAGTGAGCACCACTTGTTGAATTCCATAACAATGTTAGTTTATAGTTTTACACCCATTTTAATTCATCCACTTATGCTGGCGTTGTAAAAAAGGTTTTGTTTGCCCGTTGGCAGGATATATTTCATACCCTGCAGAGGATTAGTTAAATTAACATTGTTAACAATCAACTATTACACGCTTAGAGCAGTTCTAATAACAGCTTTATGGGTTAGCCAGGAAGTACAAATAACACTTGTCAAGTTTGAGTAACTCTCAGAGTAAAGGAAAAAAAGAAAATTCAAATTAGAATATAGTTTTAAAAAAGTAGTTTGACATTTTGGGAAATATGCTTAAAGGTGGGGTAGGTAAGTTTGAGAAACCGGCTCGAGATACACTTTTTGTTATATTCCATGGAATGCTCTTAACATCCCGATAGCAATGAATATCTGAAGTGCTTTGACAAAAAAGGTTAGGGTTAGCCTCATTGGGCGTGCCGTCACTGGGCGTGCATTGCGCGTTCATGTGTGTTGGAGGAGGTGCTCTGTAAGGAAGTCTGAAGGAAGGGGCGGATTCTTTTCGGCTGTGTACTTTCAAATTTGAGTGCACTCGAGCCGGTTTCTGAAACTTACCTACCCCACCTTTAATGGCGTCCAGGCGGAAAAATGCTAGAATGGTTGTTTAAGGCAGTGGAGGAACTTTAAAGAAGACACACCACCTTTCCTTTAAGTGTTCTTACTTGTATTGTCTGCCGGTTGTACACTTTGACAACATGAAAGCTGAAACTGTAGACTCCTTTTCTAGGCGCCACAAAGATACTCCGTGCTGGGTCAAAATGGCCGCCAACGTTTACTAGGATCTAAAAGGAAGAGGAGATTAGGAGAGAGATCATTATTAACACAACCACGCCTGAGCCAATTATAGTGTATTAAAGTGTGAAAATAGTTGATCACAAATCTAGCATTTTGGAAGGTTCGGTGCTTAATAATTGCCAGGAGAACAAGAAAGGGAGGATATGAACAAGGTGTTCTGGCAGAAGACTTGAAAACACAACCTGAAGTTACACAGACAGACGTGATTAATGATTGTTTTTATTGGTTTTCCTTTACAGCTCCCAGACATCGCTCAAAATAAAATGTCATCACCGCTCCGTATCAATATTTAGCAATAGATCGAGCCAATGATTAATCGCTTTTTAAAATGCGACACGTGCATCAGTGTTTATGACCTTACAAGAACATAAAGTGTTGTTAAAAATACCTGAAGTAACGCAATGTACTGTGTGTAGAGTCAGCGAATCACTGTCTTGCATAAAGCAGTAGACGTTTGCCAACATTGTCGAGCAGCTATCTACGTTTTTATTTATGTTTTAAATCAGAAGCAAAAACTCATCAGGCGTTAAAGTTAAAAAGGTAACAATATAAGCCCACTGCCTTTTTTTCTGAGAGTTCAAGTCTCCCACCTCCTTAGGTATGACTCCTTTCGAAGTTGGCTAATAAAAGTGTGTATACTTGGACAAAAACAAGATTTTGAGTTAATGGTTGGGCCCAAGCTAGAGCTAGCAAGAACTTTGTCAGATTAAAAACATCAATTTAAAAACTTGCCAATGCCAATAAAGATTTAACAAAACAATGAAAGAGTGATTTATCTCACTTATGCAGAAATGTGTTTATGCATTTTAGTACTTAAATATCATTGATAAGTAACTTCATCCATCGTGTGGACCTTTGGCAAAACTGTGTTAATGGCCAACAAGAAAGCATATTGACAAGTAAACCTCTTTTTTGTTGCTTCTTAAAGGTCACCTATTATGCAAAATCCATCCATGTCTCTTCTACATCAACATGTGTCCCCTCTTCTCCATGTCTCTTCTACATCAACATGTGTCCCCTCTTCTTCATGTCTCTTCTACATCAACATGTGTCCCCTCTTCTCCATGTCTCTTCTACATCAACATGTGTCCCCTCTTCTTCAAGTCTCTTCTACATCAGCATGTGTCCCCTCTTCTTCATGTCTCTTCTACATCAACATGTGTCCCCTCTTCTTCATGTCTCTTCTACATCAACATGTGTCCCCTCTTCTTCATGTCTCTTCTACATCAACATGTGTCCCCTCTTCTCCATGTCTCTTCTACATCAACATGTGTCCCCTCTTCTTCAAGTCTCTTCTACATCAGCATGTGTCCCCTCTTCTTCATGTCTCTTCTACATCAACATGTGTCCCCTCTTCTTCATGTCTCTTCTACATCAACATGTGTCCCCTCTTCTTCATGTCTCTTCTACATCAACATGTGTCCCCTCTTCTTCATGGCTCTTCTACATCAACATGTGTCCCCTCTTCTTCATGTCTCTTCTACATCAACATGTGTCCCCTCTTCTTCATGTCTCTTCTACATCAACATGTGTCCCCTCTTCTTCATGTCTCTTCTACATCAACATGTGTCCCCTCTTTTTCATGGCTCTTCTACATCAACATGTGTCCCCTCTTCTTCATGTCTCTTCTACATCAACATGTGTCCCCTCTTCTTCATGTCTCTTCTACATCAACATGTGTCCCCTCTTCTTCATGTCTCTTCTACATCAACATGTGTCCCCTCTTTTTCATGTCTCTTCTACATCAACATGTGTCCCCTCTTCTCCATGTCTCTTCTACATCAACATGTGTCCCCTCTTCTTCATGTCTCTTCCACATCAACATGTGTCCCCTCTTCTTCATGTCTCTTCTACATCAACATGTGTCCCCTCTTCCTCATTTATCTTCTACATCAACATGTGTCCCCTCTTCTTCATGTCTCTTCTACATCAACATGTGTCCCCTCTTCTTCATGTCTCTTCTTCATCAACATGTGTCCCCTCTTCTTCATGTCTCTTCTTCATCAACATGTGTCCCCTCTTCTTCATGTCTCTTCTACATCAACATGTGACCCCTCTTCTTCATGTCTCTTCTACATCAACATGTGTCCCCTCTTCTTCATGTCTCTTCTACATCAACATGTGTCCCCTCTGTGGAAAGAGACTCTGAAAGTTTCAGGAACAACGATTCTGTCTCTTTTTGTCCTGATTCATTTCTATTAAAACCTGTCTGAAAATGAGCTGATCAGATTTTGGCCACTTTATGATGTCATAACGATGTGTTGTCTTGTGTAACCATTAGCCAATCAGCAACCAAGGTAACCCCCCCCCCCCCACCTTATCACCTGAATCTCCTCCTAGAGCACCATTGTGTTCTTTTTAACCAAATCTCTCTCAGAGGGGCGTGGGGAGGGGCTCCTTATTTTCATCTAAAGTAACAGACAGAGAATCAGCACTTTGGAAACAGGGCTGAAACAGAGGGGATTATGGGTAATGCTGCAATGATCTGTTTGGTGTTTGGAGCCAAACACTTCAGAGATTTGTATATATCTGAGACCTATAATATATTGATGAAAAACAGTATAATAGGGGACCTTTAAAAACGATCCTACAGAATCCCACCTGATCAAAGTAGATGGTCATGGTGCGGTTGCTCATCTCCGAGGGTTCATGGTTGGTGTTTCGAATGGCGGAAAATGCAACCCTGCCGCTTCCTGACCTCACCGACATGCCCAAAGCGTTCCCCGACGGCTCCGCAGACGGCGTGGAGTCGCACACCACCAGACACTTTCCCTCCAATACCATTGGCTCTGTGTCATTCTGGCAGTTGACCTTTTCGGGCACCCAATTGACCAGAAGCAGCAGTCCAATGAAAATGACTGAGCGGGGGGCAAGGTAGGGCAAAAGGGAGGAAATAGAAAGGGCATAGTTCCAAATATGTGGTTTTTGGTTCTGTTGTACGGGGCTCTGACAATATGGCTGCCACAATCTTCAGTGTCTTATCGAAGAACACTTCACTGAAGCAACAGGATCATAATTTCACCTTGAAAGACTTGAAACCAATGATTTCTCGCATCCCATGGGACTAGATTGAATCGGCTAATCCTCACGTAACCGCTCTGACAACAGCGGGTGGAAATGCAGTCCCTCTTGAAAGACGTCTAAGAGCTGGCGAGATGGCGGATGCCCATGACAGCACGTACAGTAGTAGAAAATCCAGATAAGAAGAGTTGAAAGTTATCCAGTTCTTTACACCGCTTCAAAAATCAGCCAAATGAACTGGTTTGGAGGCTGTCGAGACTTCAGGCCTGTTTGAAGGAATAGACAAAACATCGCACAATTATTTTCTGTATATTAACAACCAATCACATGACAGGTGCTGGGCTACTAAAGAAGCTTTTCTATGTTACGGGCGTATGTTGCCAATGTATGTCTGTTTTTTTTGTGCATAATTTTAACAGGATGAGTTTGACTTAAATGAGATGTCACTTCCTGCACCTTGTATATTCTGGTTGAAATACCATTTCAAATAATTTTTTCCTGCTATCTCATAAATAAAAAGTGAATTTAAAAAAATTAGGTCATGAATACACTTAAAATCCAACAACTGTCTCATGTTGACGTACATTGAAATGGTTGACTGCAAGTTCTTTGTACAACAATGATTGTTTGTCTTATCCAGAAGGTCTGTTTTCTGTGACGTAAAACATGAGATCAGAATACATTCATTAGTCCCACAGAGGGGACATTTACGTTGTTACAGCAGAAAAAGAGCCAAAGACAGCTTACGATGTTACGAAGAAGCATGCATAAAAAAGTATTAAAGTTCAAATAAAATAAAAAGTTACTGTGGAGAAAACTTCTGTAGCAGCAATGCAGAGCCAAGGCTCAGGAAAGGATGGAAGCAGGAGCGGCTTTAGTCAAACACTGATATTTATTGAGAGTAGAATACGGCCGGAGAGATCACAGAGCATTTCACAATTTACATGTGAACTACCAAGCAAACTCTGAATACACAAAGAGTAGAAACATGGATCTAGGGAGAAAAGGCGGTCTTAGAAAGCCCGCCTTTTCCTATCTTAATTATTACCAAACATGGGAACAAAGACCCATCTGTATTCCTAACTCAAATGAACCAAACCCCTCACCCACAGGAAGGCAGAGGACCTCTTGACCTGTGTTCTCCACACATTACAGATAGGAGCTGCGATTTAACACAAAGCATATGTTTCTAATTTAACAGGTTTCTTAGAAAAGCTGAGAAACTCAAGACACAAAGAGATCGGATTAAAATATTCCTTGACAGTTACACAATTCAAATCAAGTAAAGGACTGATAGGGCAAACTGTGGCTAGGAGTAGAAGATGATGAGGTAATGTTCTGGGCAGGAAGAAGCCTTGTGAGTGCCAGCTGGACACAGGAGGGGGTGCAGCGGACTCTCACTATCCCCCCCATAGGGGCCATCTGTGGGTACCACTCTTTCTCCGCTTCCACCTTGCGAATAATCCCAATATATGCATTATTTTAAACAAACCCCCTTGATCACACTATGAATAGAACAACAGCGTTTGGTGAGTGTCGATGAATAGATAATAAATCACAGCGCTTCATGCACTGCAGGAAAGGCTAATCATTATATATATATATCGTGGTAGTCAAAGAGTCAAAATGTATAAAGAGACATTTGTTAACAAGTACCGCTTTATTCCAATTTTATTTATACGATTTCAATCCTATTCAATGTACAGTAAATACTGATATATTTGACAAAATGTTTACTATATTTTTTAATGTTATTATAGTTTCTTCAAATAGTTTTCTATCTGTGTTTTTAATTTATTTGTATGTATGCACCTCAACACCAAGTCAAATTCCTCGCATCACCTGGTGATAAACCTGTTTCTGATTCTTCTCATTCTGACAACACGCCCAACGACAAGCATTTCCACAATAACGACCTTTTCAACATGCACACATTATATTATAGTTTGAGAAAAGTAGTAAGATGGACAAAACACCAACCTTTCACTCTAAGCGTTGACTCAGCAGCGACAGAAATAACCCAGCGTTGTTCAGTAAAGTTAAAGCATCCCAAGAGCCTTGTACCCTGTTCCCTTTAGCGTTTCCTCTGCCTCTTCCCTCTTTCCTCATCTCCTCCTCTCTCTCTCTTCCAGGAAACCCCTGTGTTCGAGCAGACGTTTAATCATATCACGAGCCTCACTGTTCTTCTGTTTTCACAGCTCCTCGACCCCCTACTGTACTTGCTTCCCCTCCTCCTCTTCCTCCTCCTCTCTTTTCCCTCACAACTCACTGAATGGATGGAGGAAAGGATGTAAATAACACTGCTGTATACCCTTTCTTTGGGGAATACCCAAACTGGTCTCTTAGAAATGTTGTTTATATACTTCCAAAACACTACCTAATCTATGGTAAAACCAATTTGTAGTGTTGACACAGGTTTGGAAATTAAACAGAAACCAAAAGATATATCGAGTCTGAGGGCCACTAGTCGGATTTGACATTGTTTATTTGGGGTAAAGGATTTGGATCTTGAAATGCAGAATTCTGCTGGTAAACGGGTCTTAGACAGCTGATTATCATCTGTGACAATTTAATTATTTTGTGATTTTGTGATTCAGTGATCAAGCCACTGAACACACATCACTGGGACGTCAGCCATTTGTCTTGGAATGATTTAACATATCTTTCAATACATTTCATTTGAATGGACAATTTGCAAAATGACACAATTTCACAGTTTTTGATTTGCGACATTTATTTTCGGTTTCGCAATTTCTATCAAGATGTCATTTCCCATTTTGTCGATGGGATAATGTTTCTCAGTTCATGCAACAATATTTAAATCCAAATATATTGTCTGGTAACATTTACATGATACAAAATTATAAACCATGTTAAGAAAACAATTAATTATGTAAGAAATTGTGAGAAACCACGCTGCCATCGCTGAGGCTGTAAACGCATATACAAAAATAACAACTCAATAATTGTTGGCCTGTTGCAGGGTACTGTTAAATACTATGACAGTGCAAATAATCATATATACACCTAATTTCTTGACATCACTTGGTATCATCCTTTCCTATAGCACCTCATAAAGCTGTCTCAATGGTAATGTCTTCCCTGACTCTTCCTTCAACAGCTTCAACAGGACAGATGATCAACGGGGCGATGGTCTTCCCTTCATCTTGAAGACACGGGTTAAAGTAGGGGTACAGGGGCTCTGTGAAGTCACACTCGCTGAAAGTGTAAATGTGGGTCTCTGCGTCGTAGAAGGACACCGACCCTTCCTCGTAGTCCAGGAAGACGCCCACCTTCTGGGGAGTTTCCTGGAGGTGCAGGGCGACCGAGGGTCCGGCACAGGCCTCTAGATTTATTTTCTCTCATTCTAGTGAGCCGAGAGTGGGCGCTCGGGGGGCGGAGTATAGCCGGTATATTGCACGCACACCTTCACTCAACCCTGAGGGTCTCCTCCGCTCAGAGCCTGACCCCAAACATTGATGAACTTGCACCCAAGATGAGACGCCAAGTATCTGAGCTAGCATCACAGAGCAGCACACTGAGTTTAATGGATGCTTCCTTCTGCACTTTCTCTCTCACGGCAACAGGGCATGCTTGGTTTTCTCTTTGAGGTGAATAGTTTTGTTGAACTGTTGTTGGCCTGTGGGAAAATGTAATCATAAGAAATGACTCTGGAAAAGCTGCAGATAGAGCCATAAGAAATTAATGCAACTGATTATTTAATATTGTTTTTATAGACAATAATTTAAGCTTTGTTAGTTCCAGGTTTAATATGTGCAATAAGTTCATTTCAATAAGTTTTGCAATAAACATTGAACCAGTCCGGCCCTCGTGTATTTGAGTTTGACACCCCTGCTTTAAAAGAATCAAAGCCTGTTCAACAGAAACACAGAATGGGGTTATTCTGGTGCCTGTTTGCGTGCTTATGTTTCTGAAGGCGCATACATCACTCGAATAAAAAGATAAAAACATGGTCTAGTATCTCAAACAATCACTAACCCTAACCCTAGGGATGTTTGGTGCACCAACAATTGAGTTAATGTTACAGAGGTCAGATTTAGATCTTTTTAAAAATGGTTCTTGGCACAAGTTGAAACAAATACTTCCGCATACACCTTTCACACACATTTCTATAAAAGACTTTCAATGAGCTTGAGCTATCTAATTCAGAAGCAAATACTTACTTGAAAACATGAAAGCATCTTCATCCGAAACACAATGGGCTGGTACAGTACGTTCAAGCTGCTTTTGAAACGCTTCAACAGACTACCAACCTAGTCGGGCGACACCCTTCTCTCCACAGAAAAACAATGGCATCATGTGACGGCAACTTACTGTAAGCATGTGCTCCAGCTGGCACTGCTACATGAATCTACTATTTTAAGATGTGGTTCGAGTAATTGCGTAATTTAGTAATTGTTGACAGTGAATATAATTAAGTTGACAAATGAATGCAGTCTCAGAAGACGGCATCGAATGAAATAGCTGTGGGAAATGTTATGCTATAATAAGAAGAGGTGAGTTCAAGTAATTATGTTTTGGATTAATAATGCTATTGGCTGCTCTAAAAATATTCTTGATTAAGTCAGCATACCGAAATATGGGAAACTTCATGCACAAGTTAGCTCCATTTTGTAAGATTTTCCTGACAAGTTTATGGTTTTAAGTCTCAAGTGTTCACGAGAGCTTGATGCTCATTTTGTACATTCTGATCATATTTAGAAGAAATGTGGTTAAAGCAAGGTTTGATTCAGGGCGAGGCTACCGTGCGACTCAACAAATATCTACTGTTGGGTTCAGAATTCCAGAAAAGACAGACAACTTCTAAGTTGAACTATTTATTGTAAAGAGAGCAAAAGATATATTTTACTTGGCCAAGGACTCATCACGTCTTTGGGAATCACAGGCAGCAAAGCTGTAATCTGTAACCACCAAATCCGTCAAGAGCCTCGAACCTCGTGCGACAATACATTTTATTACACAGGGCGTTGCCCGTACATTTATGATTGGTCAAGACTAGCTGAAGAGATACCGCGGTTTAGACTTGGTTCTCTTTGGTTGGTGCGCAGACTCAGATAGAGTCTCTTGGCAACACGATCCTCCAATCAGCATTCGGCCGGCCTGTGGAAGTCCCTCCCTACTCTGGCACCATCATACTAATTTGTTTTGTCTAACGTTTCCTCAGATATAGCGGGAAACCATAATGTTGCTTCCTAGCTTTGCGGGGGAGCGCGGCTCCCATACAGAGTCAAGGCCGGTGTGATGTGCTGTTCTGACTACCTCTGAACTGCTTCTCTGACTCTGTATTTCTACTTTTTTTTAATTAAGTCAATTACACAAAAGGGATTTGAGCTAAATGCTAAGGTTAGCACAATGTTCACCACGTTCACTACCCTAAGTGTATTAGTGTGCTAATGTTTGCTAATACCAACATGACTTTTAACCAGATGCTGATGGAAATCTCACAGTTTTGTTCTGATGATGGCGCTACTTGTAAAGTCTGGTGTCACCAAAATCAGTAGGATTCATTCTCTTAGAAACATGAATATCTGCACCAAAGTTTGTGCAGATCCGTCGAAGATGTCGAGACATTTCAGTCTGCACCAAAGTGATCAGCTGGAATCCCCAAAGGAGGCACGGCTAAAAAAGGAAGCATATTTATAGTTCTGTATATTTGTGCTGTGTTCCTCAACAGCTCCCATACAACACAAACATTTTCACAAGTGATGCCAGCTTGGACTCATATTCTGGCCAATCGAGATACACCCCAAATTCAGGGGTCTCACGAGGCCTGTCCCATTTTAAGAGCTCTTTTCTCCAAACCTATCACATCCAGCGTGTCTGTTTGCAGCTCTCGGTATGTAATGTGCAAATCATTGTTAGTTTGATTAAAGTACAGCCATATAGGTAAAGGCTTGTTCATTACTGCAAAATGTATGTGTCGTTTCCTAATTAATCACAATGTGAGGAGGAGACTATCCTTTGTGGTTTGTTTCCTTGAAACCAAAGAGAACCTGTTTTTGTTGAAACTGTGGAATAGCTCTTGCTTCCTCAATACATATCATGAAGGAATCTGATTGAACCTGTTCGTACCTTAAGACTGCAATTAAACGTCTTCTGCAGGATGAAAGCAATGAACTGACAAAACCTGGAATACCTGCTTCATTTTGAAACCAATAAAGCCCAAAGGTGTTTAGTCAATATTAAACTATTTTAAATCTTAACTTAAGTTCTGAGTGTTTTGACAGGCGCTGCTTTGTCTGCCAATCATAAAGGAAAGAACGATGCTCATCATTAAATCCTGTTTCGACCTCGCCCACATATTTCAGCAGGTTAAGTGCTTTCAGACGGCTTCATCTCCTTTCGGTTTGAACGGCTTATGTACAGTACTTAATAATGAAGCACGCCACCTGTTGTGTATTTGGTTTCAAAGCAACATCAGTTCAGTCACTGTGATCACACACTTGAAACAGAAACTTCGGACAATATTGAATCCTAGTTTAGGGAATAATTTTCATATGTTTACCTTTTGCCCTCTGACGCAGATGCCCAGCCTTGGGCAGCATGCTATCTCCCTTAAGGAGGGGCTGCCCTAGCATTTTGTTGTTACCAGTTTGTGACCGGGCAACTGTCGGTCAGAGATAGTTATTGTTGTGGGACACCTGGAGCATCCTTCTCGGGGTGTAGATGACCTCGAGCCATAAGAGACAACAAATGTGATCCAGTGTCCTCAGCTGTTTAGTCTATCTGTTGAAGAATGTTGATTATTACACTCTGATAGTTAAAACCTAGAGCTACAGGAGGGCTCTTCAGAACTGATTGGGGGGAGTGTGGCGCACTGAATAGAGCGTAGGTGTTCGGATCAGGTGGTCACAGGGTCAAACCCCACTGCAGTCAGCATGTCGTTGTGTCCCTGAGACACTTCACCCCAAATTGCTCCTGTGGGGATTGGCCACAGTATTGAGTATGTAAGTCGCTTTGGATAAAAGCGTCTAACAAGTGACATGTGATGTACTGTAATGATTGTGGCATCTCAACCGTGTGGTCAACTCGTGGCCCGTGACATGTCGTGTGAATTTTCCGGCCGAAGCTCCAAATAAACCGTCAGTGTTTGCCATCAAAGCTCCAGCTCTCCTCGTGTCTCTCTGAGTCCTGTTTCCAATTGCTTCAGAAGTTTCCCCCACAAATTAGAAAGAATAAAACTTTTATTTATTTACTTTGAAAGTATTTACAGTCTTTGTACACCCTCATAAAAAACAAACAAATGTTGGCAAAAAGAATCAATTAAGCACACTAATCTATATGAGGGTAAAACATGTTTTCCTCATCACGTACATTTCTGTAGAAAGATGTGAGAAGCAGTTTCATTTTCGTGAATCAAAAAATTTCTTTTTTTTACAAAAATAAAGTCAGGATTATTTTTACAAATGGAAAAATAAAACCAAAAGTGTCGGTCATCCTAAAAAAGTTATATAACTGAGTCCCAGAACCAGAACATATTTACAATCACATCAAAGTCCTATTTACGGTAGCAACATGTGCTCCAAAAATTTATCGTAGCCATCTTGATTTTTAAGTCAATCAAACCCTGTACACCAAATGTTACAATTACTTTTATAAAGCATTAAAAAAAAAGGGTTATTCCTAAGAGAAAGACATGGACAACACCCGACAATATTGAGTAGGATAACTGTCGAAAACAAGTCGGCCCCACCAAAAAGCTTATTACTCATTGGAATATCATTTACAAAATAAACATCATGTATTGAAGAAGACACTAAACTAGCAATCCAGAACAAAAACTCATTATGATAAGGTTTACTGAGGTAATAAACCAAGTAAGAAGTAGAGTCATTTTCTCATAGACTTCTATACAACTGGAGCAATTGCCCCCTACTGGCTGTTTATGGGAATCACGTGGTTTTGGCAAAAGGGCAGATTTGTTTATTTGGCTGTTCTGGGATCAGAAGATCCATGAGTTATATGTGGATGGCTGTGATTGTGCACATCAATAATACGTCTAAAACACTTTAAAGGCCTTATTTACTAGTGCATAGTGTTAGTCAAACTTTAACTTTCTCACGGCGGATAAGGAAATTCTCATGGACTTTTCCCTCCAAAACAAGTGTGCCTTTAGTCTCCTGTTAAAATGCTGGATCTAACTAACTAACTAACTAACTAGCTTACTAACTAACCCGTAAATGGCCAGATTAATCTCCGTAGGGGTCCCAACCTCAACGGGACAGATGATCAACGGGGCGGTGTTCTTCCCGTTGTTATGAAGACACGGGTTTAAGTACGGGTAGAGAGGCTCGGTGAAAAGACAGCCTGTGAAAGTGTAAATGTGGGTCTTTGCGTCTGCGTTGTAGAAGGACACCGACCCTTCCTCGTAGTCCAGGAAGACGGCTACTTTCTGGGGTTTTTCCTGGAGATGGAGGGTGACGGAGGGTCCGGCACAGGCCTTGAATTCGATGCCTTTTCGCAGACAAATCGCCCAGTAACCGGTGTCAGGGCGAACCGTGATCACCCCCTTCCTGTTGATGGACTCCCTCGCCACACCAAGATCCCAGTCTGATTTATCCCTGACCTGAAACCAAATGTAGAGAATTGAGATTAGAAATATAGGCAAATGAAAGCTGCAACCATGCTCACTTTTCCTAAATGCAAGCGGACTGCGGCCTGTAAACAAAAGTCTGACACACCTCCACAGGACATCATTTAAGTATTCTGTCACCCTCTCCAAGATTAGAAATAGGGGACAAGGTTGGATTGAAATGTATTCCAGTCCCTGATGATCTTGTCTTCACCTGTTACCAAGAACATCCTTACTTGACTTACTTACATATCAAGGGATGGGCAAGTGTTTTTTTCTTTCCTTTACTTATAGAGATGGCCGTACCCACCATTGGGGTCACTGAGGTCCGGACCTTTCGAGGTGTATATACACTGTAATAAAAATTGTGAAATAACTGTACATAATGAACAGCGTTCTTTGTAGTAGTTCCATTTACTGGCGGTGGGGGGCGCTTCACAACTTCGTAGTCTACATTAGAGCAGACAGAAGAAGAAGACATTCATTTTAATTAATGTCGTCTTGAAAATAGATATCTAGATCATGAAAATCAAAAGAAGATGTCGGGGGGGGGGCCTGCCCCCGAGCCCCCATAGCATGTTTTGGACCTCGGTATTCAAGAAATCCTATTCAACTTTATTTTGAAATACAGCCAATCTATAAAGCAGGAACACATCCTTGTAACCTTTGACAATTGGTTACACTTGGAGAGAACAGTATAGAGTAGAGGGAATATCATCAACCTCATAAACATGCTTACTGAATGTATTTCCCTCATCCCAAGTTACATTTCTCATGAAAGCAGATACAGAAATGTTGAATTCTGGAAAAATGATATAAACCCCATTGGCAATAAATCTGGTTCTGGTCCGAGTTCCTACCTGGACCACCCAGTAACGTCTCCCCGAGGTGAAACTTTGTTTCCCCAGAATGGAGACGCAGGAGTCAAATCTGCGAGGCTCGTCAGGTGGGGGGGGGGTTATTCTGCTGGCTGCTGAGGCTCACCTGAAGATCCACAACAACAACAACAACATCACTTACGTTCAAGTGTTGGAATATATCAGATATTTCCGTCATTAGTCGTATTAGTCCATGACATGTTACCTGTTTCCCATCTGCAGACAAACACAGCCAAGCAGAAGCAGTCACTGGATCCAAAGTCACATCCACTGGAGAAGGAAAGAAAGAATGAGTTTGTGAGTCAGATAAAATTCAATTAACTTCACCAAATTAGACTATATCACCTTAAAACATATTACAGATCCATACAGCTTCGCAGAGTTCAAACATGAGCGCTATTGGGTTTAAAGTCCAATATTTCACTTGTACACATATTCTGGTGCAGGTTTTGCATGTACACACAATAACTGTACAGTATGCCAATACATCCAGACCGAAATAACAAACTGGACCTAGAAAATAGCGGACAAAAGCAGCTTTTTGGCACGCAGTTTAGAAGTGCTGCAGAACTCAGATCAGTTTTGTGTCTGCTGTTTATTGCCTTGCCTTGCCTTGCCTTGCCTTGCCTTGCCTTGCCTTGCCTTGCCTTGCCTTGCCTTGCCTTGCCTTGCCTTGCCTTGCCTTGCCTTGCCTTGCCTTGCCTTGCCTTGCCTTGCCTTGCATGGATATATAATGTATAAAAACTCTGGATAATATTCAACGAGAAGTCTTTAATCGGTTATTTTCTCTTTAAGTACCTATTTATGGACGTTTGTTTCTATGGACTAAACATTAGTGACAATGAGATGATTTCACATATTCAGAAACATACCTGCATATTGACTTGCCTTACTCATCTCTACAGAAAAGAAGAACATAATTGTTAGTTACAATGTGAATCATTTGACAAATGATCATGTGATACACCTACAATAAAGTATAATACGCTCATTGATAGACAGTTACAAAGTGTTTATTTGAGGATATAACTAACCATTTCTTGAAGTTACTGACCTTCTGCAGACAGATTCTTTTCGAGCGCCTGACACACATCCACCAGCTTGGTGAAGGATCTCCTCAGCGTCCCTATGTTGTCCGAGTAAACTCTGACCTGAGACCAGTCCTTAGCGGCCAGCGGAGCACGCAGAGAGGGGAAACTCTACCACAGGAAGCAGGGGTGGGAAGTAGTGGAGAACAAATACTTTGTTACTGTACTTAAGTACATGTTTCTGGTATCAGTACTTTACTCCACTACTTATTTTTAGATTACTTTTTACTTTGACTTCTTACATGTTGAACACAAATACCTGTACTTTCTACTTCTTACATGTTGAACTCAAATACCTGTACTTTCTACTTCTTACATGGTGAACCCAAATACCTGTACTTTCTACTTCTTACATGTTGAACCCAAATACCTGTACTTTCTACTTCTTACATGTTGAACTCAAATACCTGTACTTTCTACTTCTTACATGTTGAACTCAAATACCTGTACTTTCTACTTCTTACATGTTGAACACAAATACCTGTACTTTCTACTTCTTATATGTTGAACACAAATACCTGTACTTTCTACTTCTTACATGTTGAACACAAATACCTGTACTTTTCAAAGCCTCTTTACTTTTACTTGAGTAAAGAAGTTTAGTCAGTACTTCTCCTTTGACCAGAGTATTTCTGTACTTCTACTCTAGTAAAGGGTGTGTGTACTTTTGCCCTCTCTGGAAGACAGTGACAAAATGATCAGCAATTGTATTCATTTGATACATTAGAAAGTATGAATAAAGGTTGTTTCCATGCCATTCTCACCTGCAGCAGATGAAGAGAGTCCTCGGTGTTCTCCAGGTGCTTCAGCTCACTTCTTCTTTTCCGCACTTCACCAATTTCCTGCCCGAGATCTTTGATAAACCCCTCATTCGTCCTCTCAGCCGCTTCGTGCTTCTGCTCGATCTCCTCCATGAGCAAAGACTGCTCTCTCTCGATGACACTTATCACCCCGGTGACCACCTGAATGCTTGTTTGGATCTGCCGTTCGTTGTTTATCTGCAGATGTGCACAATTTGGTGTTAATTCATATGTCAAATAATGCAAATGGAAGTCTGATTTTGGACTGGAACACAATTGCTAAGAGTTTTTTCTGCACTGAGAAGGACAGCTCGATTTTCTGACAGAAGGGTGCAGCACTGCTTCAGAAAATGTGCGTGAAACTACAAAACACACCATCAGAAGAATGTTAACCCAGAGTTTACGTCTGAGTTGGGTTAGTGGCATGTGTGCTTTACAGTCATACTCTAATCACACCTGAATTGTTCCTCTATGATTATTTGACAATGCCAATTATCTCCCACTTTTCCCGTTCCATTTTAAAGTACAAAAGGGAAATGTCATGTCAAAGACCATTGAACACATCTCTTGTTAAAGTCGAGAAGGGACCTTCAACTTACTTTCCTCAACTCTGCCGACGCGTTGATCTCCTCCAGCTTTCTGCTTCTTGCCTGGACCATCTGATTAAACTCTGCCTCCATGTTCTTCATCTGAGTCTGCAAAGGAATTCATGATCAAGACAACGCTGTAAGGCAACTATCAGGATGAGGAAATCTTAAGGTACACTGGAAGAAATGCTGCTCCAAAGACAAGCGAGAGAATAATGAAAACAACTTGTTTTCACTTGAAATAAGTACAAAAGGTGAAAATGAGCTTGGTCAGATTTCTTGAAGTAAGAAGGGATGTTTAGATAAATCACATCTTGTAATTATCTCATTTTGAACTATACTTTTTACCAGAATTAGGAAATGTTGCAATATAAGCCGGAAATGCTCAAAAGTGTTCAGTTTTTTTAACTTCGTTGGTGATTTTCCAATAAATATGTTAAGTTTCATCTGAGATACAACTCAAAATAAGATTATTTGACTTAACAAGATGCTGCATTGTCTAAAAACAAGACCCTATATCTCACTGCAGTGTCACTTCTGAAGTTATTATGTCTTAGTAAAGACACATTCTGACTAGATATTAGACAAATATTGTAGTGTTTTCCTTTCCTCACCCTGACCCTCTTGCTCTCCTTCTCGATGGGGACGATCTCATGGTTCCTGTGGTCGTTCTCTCTACATTTCACACAAATAGGTGTCTGATCCCTCTTGCAGAACATGTCCAGGATCATGTTGTGACTCCTGCAGAGGTGACTGGTGACGAAGATGGCTGGATCCGTCAGTCTGTGCTTCATCAGCGGTGGATCCCTCAGATGTGGCGTCAGGTGAATCTCACAGTAAGACGCCTGGCACACGAGGCAAGACTTAACCGCTATGATGTTGTTTCCTTGGCAGATGTCACAGGAAACTTCTTCCGATTGTTGTCGTCTCTGCACCATCCTCTTCTGTGGGACTGGCTTGTATTCAGGCCGGTCCTTTATAGACCTGTTGATTCAAAACAGATTTAGTTCAAGTCAAATTCGCTTAAGAGAGTATGTGTGATTATGCAAGCTGAGGTGGGAAGTAGTGGAGTACAAATACTTTGTTACTGTACTTAAGTAAATCTTTCTGGTATCAGTACTTTACTCCACTACTTATTTTCAGAGGACTTTTTACTTTGACTTCTTACATTTTGAACACAAATACCTGTACTTTCTACTTCTTACATTTTGAACACAAATACCTGTACTTTCTACTTCTTACATTCAGAACACAAATACCTGTACTTTCTACTTCTTACATGTTGAACTCAAATACCTGTACTTTCTACTTCTTACATGTTGAACTCAAATACCTGTACTTTCTACTTCTTTCATGTTGAACTCAAATACCTGTACTTTCTACTTCTCACATGTTGAACACAAATACCTGTACTTTCTACTTCTTTCATGTTGAACTCAAATACCTGAACTTTCTACTTCTCACATGTTGAACTCAAATACCTGTACTTTCTACTTCTCACATGTTGAACACAAATACCTGTACTTCCTACTTCTCACATGTTGAACTCAAATACCTGTACTTTCTACTTCTCACATGTTGAACACAAATACCTGTACTTTCTACTTCTCACATGTTGAACTCAAATACCTGTACTTTCTACTTCTTACATGTTGAACCCAAATACCTGTACTTTCTACTTCTTACATGTTGAACACAAATACCTGTACTTTCTACTTCTTACATGTTGAACCCAAATACCTGTACTTTCTACTTCTTACATGTTGAACTCAAATACCTGTACTTTCTACTTCTTACATGTTGAACCCAAATACCTGTACTTTCTACTTCTTACATGTTGAACCCAAATACCTGTACTTTCTACTTCTTACATGTTGAACACAAATACCTGTACTTTCTACTTCTTACATGTGGAACACAAATACCTGTACTTTCTACTTCTTACATGTTGAACCCAAATACCTGTACTTTCTACTTCTTACATGTTGAACCCAAATACCTGTACTTTCTACTTCTTACATGTTGAACTCAAATACCTGTACTTTCTACTTCTCTCATTTTCCAAACAGCTGGTTCCTTTAGTCTGAATGTGTGTTTGGTGGCGTGATCATTATTCTTTAGAGTCATTGCGTGCCTATTGATTTGAACACGATCCGTGTATCCATCATTTCCTGGTCTTCTCTAAAGAAGAGGGACCAATGGAAACGTTGTCATGTTGCCGTTGTTCAGCATGGAAACATTCATTAGCTAACAATGACATTATTGTTCTATTAATATAAAGGGAGGTCAGGTACTCTTTAAAACAGCTGCTAGTTATGGGTACTTTTTACTGAAGTACATTTCAAAGCCTCTTTACTTTCACTTGAGTAAAGAAGTTTAGCCAGTACTTCTACTTTCACCAGAGTATTTTTAAACAGCAGTATCTGTACTTCTACTTGAGTAAAGGAAGTGTGTTCTTTTGCCATCTATTCATAAAAAATGTGCACATACTTTTTAAATTGATCGGTGATGTCTCTCAAGCCTACGTTGACCCTGAGATCTGGACGGGTTTTGAAGTCTTCTTTGCACAGAGGACACTGAAACTTCTGATTCGTGTCCCAGAAGCGTTTGATGCACCCCAGGCAGTAGTTGTGTCCACATGGGATGGAGACGGGGTTTCGGAACATGTCCAGACAGATGGTGCACCGAAACTGATCCTCGGACAACGCAAAGGCCATGTTTCTGACTGGAGAATAACATTATTTTACTCACACAAGCTGTAACAACACTTATTGTACATGTTATGATGTAAAAAACGTTGCTTAAAGTTGAGTTTCAACCTAAAGGTGTTGGGAATGTGAGAAAAGTACAAATTAATTTTCTGTAGATACTATATGCAGACTTTGCTTTAAAAATCAACATCATCCAAAGCAGCTATTTAGATCAACTAAATTGTGTCTTCACATTAAAAATACTCAGTTAGCTAGCTACACGTGGATTAAACACACACAGAAGTGGAGCATTTTCCTGCTCAGGACGTCATTTCTTCACTGGTACTTTATCAGAATCAGATCATCTATTTAAGAAATGTTACAGGAAAGGGACAGTGCAGATACAAGTACTAAATATATATATTACATAAAGAGGCAATAACCTTTAAAGTAGGTGAAAGGGTTTTGTTAAAAAGTACCTCACTTAAAAAATGTATTAACCTTTGGTTCGTGTCTTTTACAGATTAAGTTATCCCTAACACTGGTTAAAAGAGCATTTTTGTTTTATTTCAAAGTTAGTGCCTCATATAAAATCCACTTAAATTACACTTAGCCTTTTTTGGTTCATCGTAATGCATTCTTTATAATATCCACTTTGACGTTTCTAGCTCCGAAGCTTTTGTCTTTTAAAAACGTTCCTGAAAATGTTAGCATTCGCGACAATAATGTGTTCAAACTAAAGCATAGACTGGTGATATATATACTCTGTATACTTAATATAATATTTTACCTGTGTGTCGACGAACAGATGCTCCTTAAGTGTGTTGCTAGCGTGTGAATGCAATCAAAACAGATCTCTTAAAATAAACACTGGTTCAAAGATCCTCCCACATTTGTCAAAACGTGTAATTCTGGTTCTCCTTCTCAGCCCTAAAGAGCATTAACTTGTTATTGTCTTTAACTCTTAACTGTTAGCCCTAAATACAAATGAGCACTATATTGGCTGCTAAGAGTTTGTTTTATCAAGCTATCAAGAGCATCAGTAGAACCATGTTTTAATTAGTCAATTCTTTTTTACGGAAATGTGAAAAGCATGAAGTTATTTCTGGCTTGTTGAGTAAAGCACGTGGGAAACAACATGACTCGCCTTCATGTTCCTATCAGCAGCCACATGACGAAGTATAATGTGGCTGACTGGTGGATGCGGATCAGAATAGTTTTTAACCCTGAATTAGTGTAAATGTAAACAAAAAATGACCTATATAGGCTATGCTGATCTTTCTGAACTAGCTGTTCTGTTAATCCATTAAAGGACATAATGTATGCAGACCCTGAGGGAGGAAGTGGAGGTTTTGAGCATCCTGGTTACCTCTGGGGATAATCATTAATACATTTGTTGAATTATTTATGTGTACTTCCAACTTTATTGTTCATATTTTTTAGAGATATGTGCAATTTCAAGCTTTTAAAAACACACGTAAAGCTGATTTTATAGCCGTAAACCCAGGTTGGTTTCCTCCAAGTTTGCAGTCTTCTCCCCTCTCTTTGTTGGCACACTGCCTCGACTTTACTGCTCTTTTTTTAATTCAAAGTAACTCGGTGTGACGACCCCTCCACACCACTAGGCTCTCTCTCTCTCTCTCTCTCTCTCTCTCCTCTCCTCTCTCTCTCTCTCTCTCTCTCTCTCTCTCTCTCTCTCTCTCTCTCTCTCTCTCTCTCTCTCCTCTCTCTCTCCTCCTCTCTCTCTCTCTCTCTCTCTCTCTCTCTCTCTCTCTCCTGTGCAGTGTGGTGATCGTTAGAAGGCACAGCTGGTTCACAATGAGGAGCACCTGTTCATTTTGTGGATTGTTTGTTTCCTTTATTAAACTTTGTTAAAAGATTGCATCCATCTGGTCTCTGCCATTATAGGTCCTGAACTTTTGACCCAGCCCTAACAAATAAAGAATAATTCAATATGTTGAGGATTGCTGTATCACACATAAATATAGCTTTTAACCCTGAATTTGTGTAAAAGTAAACAAAATATTTCTTATAGTATGTATGCTGATCTTTCTGAACTAACGCCATTTGTCTGTTATCCCATTAAACCAAATGAAACATAATTCAATATGTTGAGGATGGCTGAATCAAACAAAAATAAATAAATATGGTTACAAAAAGAAAAACTTAATTGGAAAACTTCCATAAAGACAGTTTCCAAGTGTTGTCGGGGTGTAGTTTTTTTGCATGTTAATGTACACTCCTTTGAATTGTTGACCTATGGAGCCGTTAGAGATTCTGTATGATAAAATCCCCATAGATTAGTCTTTCTTTTAGTGATTTCATACTGTTGATATACCTTTGTTTTGCTATTTGCTACTGTGACTGAAGCTAAAATGATTAGGACAAAGGCTGCCAGCCCATTCCACCTTGGAAAAAAAATAATATGTTAGGCGTGTGGCGCAGTGGATAGAGCCTTGGTGTTGGGAACCCCACTGCAGTCAGCATGTCGTTGAGTCCCTGAGACACTTCACCCCAAATTGCTCCTGTGGGGATTGTCCACAGTATTGAGTATGTAAGTCGCTTTGGATAAAAGCGTCTAACAAGTGACATGTAATGTAATTTAATATTTGAGGCTTTGATCTGACTTTTAAAAAGCTTTTGTACGCTTTGTATGGTCGCATGCCAAAAGTCGGTCTGCCATCACATCCCATCTTCCTCTTTAGTGCTGAGTACAACCTGTACATTTCCACAAGTGTGTGTGTGTGTGTGTGTGTGTGTGTGTGTGTGTGTGTGTGTGTGTCCTGATGGGGATGATAAACTGCGTAAATTACATTTCCTCTATCTATCTCTGTTCTTTGTTCCTTTGTCAGGTTCTCATGAAAGTTGTGTAATACCTCCCTTTATCTTTTTTTGGGGCCACAGAATTCATTAGCTCTCTCTCTTCCTTGTATGCATCGGTGAGCAGAAGATGCTTCACACTTCAATCCTCCAGTCATGTATCTCTGGCTTTTATCTGTTGTTTATTTAGCCTTTTTCACCGGCATCCAAACAGTCCTGTTTATTAAGTGAACTACAGCAGTTTCTGACTCCATCATGCAGCCCAAAGTCATCCGATATCCAAAAAGTGAGCACGCCTAAGAAGTCTAACTGCTGTCCAAATTAAAAGTTAAACCATGAAGTAGGTCTGTAAACTGTTATGGGTCTGTGTATAATTATTTATCTGTTAACTGTGGCTAACTTTGGTCTGTTTGCCTTACAGCTTTTTTTCCCAATTGGACCTATTTTTCTTCAGCAATTTTGCCTTGCTTGTATTAGTAGTGCAATATTAGGGTCCATGTGTAAACACACCAGAGGTTTCCATGTCTTAGTTTGGGTTTATACTCATTCTTCGGCTCAGTACTTGTGCTTAGCTTTCTGAACGAGAGTCATGTATAGATGGTAACCCTTGATTCACTAAACCTTACGAATCTCATGCTGAACGAGAGACTTTAGAGGCGTCTCTCGAAAGTTGACCTTGGCTCTTATGCCTCTTGAATACACAACACTTGTGAATGAAATCAACTTGTTCCTCTTTAATGCTCTTGATACACAAGTGAACACAACAATTGCTTCTGCAGTTGTGTGGATGATGTAATGGGAATTTATCGTTAAGTCTTTAATGTTATTTTTGGTTCATTGTGTTTGAGATGTTTTGGCCACAACTTGTGAAAAGTGTCACCGGACTAATGCTTGTAAAATCTGTATGCTTGTTATTTTGCCAGGATGATTTAATTAAAGACAAAGGAAACACATAATGCAAAAGTCAAGTGGTCAATTAGTGTGAACATGTGTGCACAATTTAATAGGGCTTTACAACATACTTTCTCTTACGCTCTCTTTACTTGCATATCCAAAGTATATTTTGTGTTGAATTCAACCACTAATTATGTATAATTATGAAAATGTTCCCAGCCTTACCAGGATTTTGCACATGACATGTTAGAGATGTGAACTTAATGCAGTGTTATTCCCACCCATTACAACAAAAAGAAACGTCTGACTGAATTGTACTTTATTGCCACCGAGTGGAGCTGTCAGGAAGTGCTAAAATATCTATCGAATGCATTCATTTATTCAATTAACTTCTGATACAGTAGTGGTTTGAAATGATTATTATTGTTCAAATAAATACGTTGTGCAGCTGATACTTCTCATACTTTCATTTTGATTCACTTGTGGTTCTTTCTCATGAAATTCCTCATCAAAATGAGTCAATCATTTACAGAATATACACTTGAATGTCATGATATGTGTCTCCAAATGATCTGTTATTGCCAGGAACGCTAAACTATGAAAATATATTGAATTAAAGTAAGTAAGAAATAAGTTATTCTTTAACTTAAAAGCTTAAATCGACCCACAACATAATACACATCAACAACAATGCAGGACTTAATTAAGCACGTTTTGTAGCTTATTGTGTATATCCTATGTCACTTAAAGCAGATCTTGTTTGAACGTTATGGACTTTTTAAAGGTCCCATCACACACCTGTCACATGATCTCTAATCTGTCAATGAGCAACTGTTTCCAAGTGTTTCCTTATAGTAAAACTCCTGCTTTGTTTTTACATGTAATGTTATGTTTAGAGGCCTTAACTGTAACCTAATCTGCTTTTCTTCTTGGTGTTGATTCAGTAAGTAAGGAAGTATTTAAGAGTAACCGGACGACTTACAGCATTCCTCAGTTCAGGCTGTGGTGTAAACTGTGTTTCAGGTGTGTCATAACGTGGAAAATGTTAACCATTGGACTCAAACACCACACCCATGAGGCAAACACACAACTTCCCTGTGTGAGAGCTGCTATTACTGTATTTCCATGATCGTATATACACACACTGATGTCTTCCACAACATGGGAGCGTTGTAAAATGCACTAACTAATGGAAGGTTGTGCCATAAATGCTGCTATTTAAAGATTATGTAGTGAACTGAGAGAGAAACCAGTGTTTTGCTCGGCAGAGGGAGGGTTGGGGCTGATGAATAACTGTGTTGACGTTAGATTTTCCTGTTTCACAGCTGTATTCATACTCATTCGTGAAGCAGGAGTGTCACCTGCTCCGTCACAGAGGACAAGAGTGAGACTGACCATCTTCACGGGAGAAAAGCAGCTGTAAGTATGAAAGATATGAAATACTAGATCTGTTTGGTTGTTTAGTGGTTCATTTATATTCACTAATGTAAGAGTGCGCACAACAAAGAGAAGTGTTTGTGTTTCTGTTTGTGGGGGGAAGATCTGGAACAAGCTAAAGGGATGTCCAAACATCAAACAATTCAAAAAGAGGTATAAAGACACAATTCTCACAAGGTACAGGGACTGCTAAACCATAACTGTTTATATTCTTGTTTTGTATTCTATTTATGAATTTGTGTATGTACATATGTATATATATAAATATATAGAGACCATTCTCCTAACTTGCCTGTATATATTATATGAATAATTATATAAATTATTCAAGATTATAAGTATACATTTATATTGTATGTTAACATATATTAAGTTGTAAAAAAAAAAAAGGGGTTAAATAAGTGTAAACTTCTTCCGACCCCTTTTCGGACCTGTAATTGGCTTTGTTGTTTATTGATATCAGACAATGATACGACAGATTATTCAATTATTAATTCAATATTTCGTTTTGTTATTGCATTCATTTGTATAGTACTGTATCATGTCTGTATCACCTTTTGTTTCATTTGTATTTTCTTTGGTTTTACACGCTCGAAAAAAATAAATAAACTAAACTAAAAATACTTGGCAGGTGAATAAAAGTTACTTAGGTAAGAGATTAATGGTTTAGAGGGGGAACAGCGCTTTTATAGTCTGAAAACTGACAAATATGCCACTATATATGTTCACCATGGAGATTGGTTGTTATGTAAGGTGTGTGCTTTGTCGTGGTTGCCTTCAAAATGTTTAAATGATCCACAATGACAGTTTTGAACCAATAGTTAATTCATTTCACATTTCCTGATTTTCGTGGGATTGAAGGACGAGAGGAGCTGCTTTTTAGGTTGGATGACTCAGGTCTGTGTAAATAAAGCCTTACTTTTTTTTAAATATGTGTGCACTAAGGGAATAGGCCTATTTAGATTCAAGATAAACGACTTATTTTAAGTGTTTTAGTGTTTAAAAAACAAGATATATGCCTGCTATGTTATCAGTGTGTTTTAGATATCCTGCTAAGTGGATTATGTTTGCTTTAGGAGATAGCCAGGCCAGCTGTTTAAAGCCTTAATGTTAAGCTAAGCTAACAAGTTGCTAGCTGTGTAGCTTCATATTGAGTGGACAAAGCTATGCTAGCATGCTAACATAGGACCTGATTAGATTGACAATAAAAAGAGACATAACTAACCTGTAACACAAAATGCTGTTTAATCAGGATGGAATATAGTAAAAAAAACATACCTCAAATAACAAAATATCACCATAATAATGTAGTGATCAGAAAGTGTTGGCTAGTTAGCATATTGCGTCTTCTGAACTGCATGAATACTACCAAATCTGAAATGATCTCTGGATGCATAAATCCTATATTTACCAGAGATTGGCATTTGAGTTTAAATAACCTTCTAAGCATTTCAGCAGTTTTACAGGCTACAACTTTAACACTATTATTTTGTACTTCCCATCAGTAATGTGGTGTTGATGCACTTAATTATGTGGATACTTTCTGTGGGAAGTGAGGGTGTGTCTGGTCTGTCGTGTGTATTTAACCTAGAAAACTATGACTAATAGTTGCAAACCAAACAGTGCAGGGTGTACAGTTTAAGTCCTGAATTTCAAGTCATGCATCGAAACTCAAATATACACAGTAGCCTATACTTTTGTGTTTGTTCTGCAATCGTTGCATGCACTTCCTCCCTGTCTGTTCCTGTGCACCTAACTTCCTATTCACAATATAGTACAAATACTTTGTTACTGTACCTAAGTACATTTGTCTGGCATCAGTACTTTACTCCACTATATTTTTCTGACGACCTTTTACTTTCTACTTCTTACATGTTGAACTCAAATACCTGTACTTTCTACTTCTTACATGTTGAACTCAAATACCTGTACTTTCTACTTCTTACATGTTGAACTCAAATACCTTTACTTTCTACTTCTTACATGTTGAACACAAATACCTGTACTTTCTACTTCTTACATGCTGAACACAAATACCTGAACTTTCTACTTCTTACATGTTGAACTCAAATACCTGAACTTTCTACTTCTTACATGTTGAACATAAATACCTTTACTTTCTACTTCTCACATGTTGAACACAAATACCTGTACTTTCTACTTCTTACATGTTGAACTCAAATACCTTTACTTTCTACTTCTTACATGTTGAACACAAATACCTTTACTTTCTACTTCTCACATGTTGAACACAAATACCTGTACTTTCTACTTCTTACATGTTGAACACAAATACCTGTACTTTCTACTTCTTACATGTTGAACTCAAATACCTGTACTTTCTACTTCTTACATGTTGAACACAAATACCTGTCCTTTCTACTTCTTACATGTTGAACACAAATACCTGTACTTTCTACTTCCTACATGTTGAACCCAAATACCTGTACTTTCTACTTCTTACATGTTGAACACAAATACCTGTCCTTTCTACTTCTTACATGTTGAACACAAATACCTGTACTTTCTACTTCCTACATGTTGAACCCAAATACCTGTACTTTCTACTTCATACATGTTGAACCCAAATACCTGTACTTTCTACTTCCTACATGTTGAACCCAAATACCTGTACTTTCTACTTCATACATGTTGAACCCAAATACCTGTACTTTCTACTTCCTACATGTTGAACCCAAATACCTGTACTTTCTACTTCATACATGTTGAACCCAAATACCTGTACTTTCTACTTCTTACATGTTGAACTCAAATACCTGTACTTTCTACTTCTTACATGTTGAACTCAAATACCTGTACTTTCTACTTCTTACATGTTGAACTCAAATACCTTTACTTTCTACTTCTTACATGTTGAACACAAATACCTGTACTTTCTACTTCTTACATGTTGAACCCAAATACCTGTACTTTCTACTTCTTACATGCTGAACACAAATACCTGAACTTTCTACTTCTTACATGTTGAACCCAAATACCTGTACTTTCTACTTCTTACATGCTGAACACAAATACCTGTACTTTCTACTTCTTACATGTTGAACACAAATACCTGTACTTTCTACTTCTTACATGTTGAACACAAATACCTGTACTTTCTACTTCTTACATGTTGAACTCAAATACCTGTACTTTCTACTTCTTACATGTTGAACACAAATACCTGTCCTTTCTACTTCTTACATGTTGAACACAAATACCTGTACTTTCTACTTCCTACATGTTGAACCCAAATACCTGTACTTTCTACTTCTTACATGTTGAACACAAATACCTGTCCTTTCTACTTCTTACATGTTGAACACAAATACCTGTACTTTCTACTTCCTACATGTTGAACCCAAATACCTGTACTTTCTACTTCATACATGTTGAACCCAAATACCTGTACTTTCTACTTCTTACACGTTGAACTCAAATACCTGTACTTTCTACTTCTTACATGTTGAACCCAAATACCTGTACTTTCTACTTCTTACATGTTGAACACAAATACCTGTACTTTCTACTTCCTACATGTTGAACCCAAATACCTGTACTTTCTACTTCATACATGTTGAACCCAAATACCTGTACTTTCTACTTCTTACATGTTGAACACAAATACCTGTACTTTCTACTTCTTACATGTTGAACACAAATACCTGTACTTTCTACTTCTCTCATTTTCCAAACAGCTGGTTCCTTTATTCTGAATGTGTGTTTGGTGGCGTGATCATTATTCTTTAGAGTCATTGCGTGCCGATTGATTTGAACACGATCCGTGTATCCATCATTTCCTGGTCTTCTCTAAAGAAGAGGGACCAATGGAAACGTTGTCATGTTGCCGTTGTTCAGCATGGAAACATTCATTAGCTAACAATGACATTATTGTTCTATTAATATAAAGGGAGGTCAGGTACTCTTTAAAACAGCTGCTAGTTATGGGTACTTTTTACTCGAAGCCCATACTTCTTTACTTTTACTTGAGCAAAGAAGTTTAGTCAGTACTTCTACTTAGTGTCTTTGAACACGAGTATCTGTACTTCTACTTGAGTAAAGGATGTGTGTACTTTTGCCATCTCTGTCCTCAGGTAACATGTTACCAGAAAAGCAGTTCCAGTGTACCATCTGTCAGCAGGTGTTCACCGACCCCATCACCACTCCTTGCGGACACAACTTCTGCCAAACCTGCATCGAGAATGTTTGGGACAGCAGTGATGTCTGCCAGTGTCCCACCTGTAACAAAACCTTCATCTCCCGTCCTGAAACAAGCATCAACACAGCCTTCAAAGAGCTGGCGGACACATTGAGAAACATCATAGTGTCTAAGTCTGCTGCCCCGCTGTGTGCAGCCAAACCAGGTGAGGTGTTGTGTGATGTCTGCGCGGCCACCTCCATGCAGGTGAAGGCGCTGAAATCCTGCCTGGTGTGTCTGACGTCGTACTGTGAAACCCACCTGGAGCCTCATCAGAGAGTCGCCACCTTGAAGATCCACAAGCTGATCGATCCGGTGAAGAACCTGCAGGAGAGGATGTGCAAGAAACACGAGAGGCTGCTGGAGATGTTCTGCAGGGACGAACAGAAGTGTGTGTGCCAGTTCTGCACCGAGACCGAGCACAAAGGTCACCAGGCCGTCACGATAGAGGACGAGAGTGCGGAGAGGAAGGTAAACTGTTAAACGTAGACTATGTGTTATTGATCAAGTTATACAAAGTCAATGCAAATACGCAAACCATGACAATACAGGCAAAGGTTATCCTGACCATAACAGGTGACTGTATTGTCTATTTTACTCTAAACTGTGACTAGGACTCTTACTTCTCTAAAAATGGACAACATGCTGTTTTGAAGAACTGCTAGAACAAGCTATTAAGACTATAAATTCATTCGGAAAATCTTTACTGTGGTAATAAATCAAGTGACAAGTAGAGTCAGTTGCTCATAGACTTTTATACAATTGGACTTCATCCCCCTGATGGAGATAAAGGAGAGTGACGCTTTGAGGCCTTTCAGCATTGGCTCTCTAGGATTACACCTGTTTTGGGGGAATGGTGACCCTACAAATGTTTTTAAAGGCATCTAACTGTGGTACTGAAACGTGTTCAAACAGTCAGTCAGGACCTTTATCCTTGGTGATAGGAAATTAAATGATTCATATTTACCTATTTCTGTTTTACATGCTTGTCCAATGGTCTCATTTGCTAGTTTCTGTTCTTCCTAAAACAGGTAAAAATAAAGAATACTGAAGCAGATTTTCAGCAGATGATCCAGGAGCACATGAGGAAAGTGGAGGAGATCAAAAACTGTCTGAAGCTCAGCAACGTGAGTCCTAATCAAGTTAAATGCCTAAATGTTTGTATTTGTTTGAATAAAATAACTCATATCTGCCATTGATTTCACTTAAACAAACTCAAGGAAGCAGGTACAACTTGTCTTTACCAGCAGAGAGGCTTTGTCATTGCACAATAACACTTTTTTTCAAATGTAACATATTAATGTTTACATTTCTTATGCCGGTCCAGACGAGCGCAGAAAAGGAGCTGAAGGAGAGCGACCGTCTCTTCACGTCTCTGATTCGCTGCGTCCACGAGAGACATACTGAAGTCAACACCGAGATCTCAGAGAAGCAGAAAGCAGCCGAGAGGAGAGCAGAGGAGCTCGTTGGTGATCTGAAACAGGAAGTCTCTGAACTGCAGAGGAGAAACACTGAGCTGGAGGAGCTGAGGGACTCTGAGGACCATCTGCACGTCTTACAGGTTAACATCCTCCCAAAGAAACGGTTATTACTGGATCTTTAGGTTCCAGTTTAGGCTTCATAAACACCTTTTTCACCATGATAACATTTCTTCACTGTGTTTCCCTCATATAGAGGTCACCCTCTCTTATGTACTCTCCACCCACCAAAGAGTGGATGGAGATCGGCATTCACCCCGAACTCTGTGTGGGTACGGTGAGGAGAGCCATGTCTAAACTGGACAACACTCTGAGTAAAGAACTGAATAGTCTGAAGAAAGAAGGTAAAGTGTAGAAAATGTCCTCACTGAAACTAATCATCATCCTTCTTATGTCTTCATTTAGCCTCTCTAAAGTTTTGTTTCAATTCCATATCTAAAATGTCTCATTATCTTCTTGGCAGAGATGAAGAAGATGCACAGATATGCAGGTAGGACCTCACTTTAATCGATGTTTGCTTGCCATGTTTAGGTGAAATGCAGATATTGGATTGCTATACAGTAGGTAAAGTAATATGGCAGGACTTTGCTGCCCACTTGTGGTTGTGTCACAGAAACCTGAGGAAACCGAGATAATAGGGCTGAAAGCAATCACTACAAACTAACCATTATGGCACCTGAATAATTTCAAAGATACTTTAATTGCCTTAAACGTCTGAACATATGTACAAGCATGGAGAAAAGTGGTAAATGACTCATAGTGTAGAAGTGATCGCAGTGGCAATGGTACTATCCTGTTGGTTATTTCCCCCCAAGGTCAGTTATATCATAAATAATCGAAATTCTCCGATTATTTATGATTAAAATCTGTACTATTGTTGTAAAAAGTTTGATCAGTCCGTGTTAGAGTAACTGCATATGTGTAGCTTACAGAAAAAGACTTAATCAGTAGCAGGAAGTGGATGCTGAAGGGATGTTTTTTGCAGTTTCCTTTCTATTAATTAAGCGTTTCTCCGTCTTATCTCCTTAGTTGATGTGGTTTTAGACCCAGAAACCGCCCATCCAAACATCGTCCTGTCAGCTGACGGGAAGCAGGCGGGTCGGGGCGAGCTTCTGCACATCGTCCCCGACAACCCCAAACGTTTCGACCCCGTTATCTGCGTTGTGAGCAAGAGAGGCTACCTGTCCGGGAGGTTCTACTTCGAGGTCAGGAACCTTTTGGTTGATGGATCAATTGTTGAATGAACCTTCAGAATCTTCTCTCAAGGATTCAAAGTCAACTTTATTGTCAATCTTCCAGTTTGTGTGTACAGACAGAGAGATCGAAATTCCGTTTATTTATACAAATGTATTTAATATTTAAAAAACAAATATGTGTGCAAATATGTGTACATACACAGTCAAAGACACATTTTTACATATTAAGAATAAAAACACAACAATCAATATAAATAACAGTCACTTCAATATTTTGAGAATGTACATTAGTGGAAGATTGTCCATCGAATATGATTCAAGGCTTTTATTGTCATGTGTACATAGCTACAGTGTAGATATGTCAAGGACAATCTTAGGCTCCTCCAATAGTTCCTTCCTTTATTCCCTCCATTAATCACATGAGATACAAGTTTGGATACAACTCGAGAGAAGGGAACGAAGAATCTAACCAGTGACCTTTCCAACATTATACAAGTGGTCTATTTAGGGCACTTTTTAAAGCATTTTCTATTACTAGATTCAAGATTCAAGGCTGTTATTGTCATTTGTACTACAGTGTAGGTATGTCAATAGAAATAGTGCAAGGAGAGTCTATATTCAAGTAATTAGAATATTGTTATATACAAGTTGCAGACAGATGAATGTTATGGATGTTCTTTCAAAAGTTCAGGCGTTCAACAGTCTTGCTTTGACCATCAGGTTGCAGTTGGGCCAAAGACCTTCTGGGACCTTGGCGTGGTCAAAGAGTCGATCAACAGGAAGGGGATGATCACTTCCAAACCGGAGAACGGCTATTGGACGGTGCGTCTGAGGAACGGAGAAGAGTACCGAGCTTTGGACTCCCCATCGATGCTTCTCTCCCTGAAGAGGAAGCCTCAGACGGTGGGAGTGTTCACGGATTACGAAGAGGGAACCGTGTCGTTCTTCAACGTGGAGGCCGGGTCTCACATCTACACCTTCACCGGGTGTATGTTCTCCGAGAGGGTCTTCCCCTTCTTCAGCCCGGGTGTTTTTGATGATGGGAAGAATACAGCGCCATTGGTTATCAAAGCGGTAAATCATGAGACTTAATATTGAGGCTTTGACTGCTTTCTGGTGCTTCAAGAAACCAACTGAACGGATTGAGAATTCAACAGGTCTAGTTGTATTGGTATCTGGGTTTCTACTGTACGTACACCAACAGTTTCAATTAAGATCGTTATGAACCACAACCTCAATACAAGGCAATTTGAACCTTTAAGGCCTAATGAGAAATGTTTAACTGTTGCTACCGAACTATAGACAAACAATTTCCTAGTTGGAGAGAAGATAGATCTCAAATGAAGGAAAAATAATATTCCAATCCAGGACAATTGTGCGCCATGTTGCCAAATGCCAAACCCAAACTAATCATCAAACTTGTGCTTGAATATAAATATATAATAAAGGTTGTGTGGTGCTATGGACTCTACAGGCTTAGCATAGCATTGTTGTTTCACTGCAGCCTTTTGAGTGAATTCTTTACATTACATTCATTGACATTACGAAGACTATTGGGGATGCTGATTACAATTTAAGATAACAAAATGTAATGAGAATAATGCTACAGCTAGCATGTTTGGCTAGCATATTCGTTTGTGTCTTGTTTGTTTTGTGTGTCTCACCTGGTGATTCGTTTTTGAAATAAAAAAACTAGTTTAAATCGTGTCCCAGAAACCTTTTATGTTTTGCAAAACCTTTGCATCCGTCCCGACAGAGCGACCCTGTTTCCATGTGCTTTGCATTGCTAGAGGAGATACGCCTCATGCAAGGAGGATTAAGTAACACGCATTCATTACATACTAATAAAGAGCGCAGTACTCTTTTACTAAGTCAGTGTCTGTGCAGCTCCCACTGCTTTCTCTCTTGTAAAGACCGTCTGATTTCTTCATCACAGGTACGTTTTATCATCACAATTATATGATGTCATAGTTAATCATCCATTCATTTGTTTTGAAGATAATCAGTCTTGAACTTTCTTCGTGTGTATTTTATTTTCCTTTAGAAATTGCTAACCATGGATAGAAGAATGTTTGGCATTTTGCTCTTCTCAGGTGAGGTGAAGAACATCTGGCTGTAACGCATGATTATTAACAGCCTAGAGATAGTCTTTTATCGACCTTTACCATACTTTTGCATTCTGCATTATAGTTAAGTACATTTATTGGGTACTTGTACTTTGACTTAACAGATAACGATACCTTAAAAACTAAGATTTCAAATAAAAGAACCAGATTAAACCAGGAGTTTCCAACATATCGGTTTGCGAGCATGAATTCTCTGAAGGTAGTCTTGCCCTCTTTACTTCTAACATTGATTCAATTAAACACCTGTTTAAGGCTCAAAAGCTAAATAATCCAATATCTCTAGAAAAATAAGATAAGTCCAAAGTAAAAATAAAATGTATCTTTCTTCTACTTTTCTAGGCCATACATGTTCTTAAAAAACATTGGCAGGGAAACATTGTCTATACATTGTTGTACTTATTAAGGGAATATCTATATATATATATATATTCAAGTTCATTTATGGGTACTTGTAATTTGGCTCAAGATACTTTTAAAACTACGATTTCAAATAAAAGAACACATAATGAGTTTATAAAATACAATAATCTGTTAAAGATTAAACCAGGAGTTTCCAACATATTGGTTTTCGACCATGAATTGCAGTTTCTCTGAAGGTAGTCTTGCCCTCTTTACTTCTAACATTGCTTCAATTAAATACTTGTTGAAGGTTAAACAATTGATTCCAATATCTCTCAAAAAATAAGAAAAGTAAAAATAAAACCGGAACTTATATTTGTTCTACTTTTCTAGGACATACATGTTCTTAAAAAAAGCATTGGCGGGGAAACATTGTTTATACATTGTTATAAAACGGACAAGTCAAATCAAGCAATCTGATTGGTTCTTAGCCGTGATATCATGAGGGTAGAATTGTAGTTACTTTTCACAACAAGTCAGTATCCCTCCGCGTCTGAGAAAAGCTACAACCGTTACAACTGTTACATTACGTCCGTTACGAAACTAACTAACTAACTAACAAAACTTAAGATGGAAACATGTAAGGGATAATGTGCAGCAAGGACTTATTGACTGTTGTTAAGGACGCTCACATCTGCAGAGAGAAGTCCGGTCGCTTCGCGTCGGGCCGAACCACACCCTTAGCTGTGATATACCACGGCCTGTCGTGAGCTATGGTACTGGCCATCAAGCTATAACTCTTCACCCTTCAGTAAAGGGAACTGAGAACTTCCACACCACCACTATGTGCAATATAAATACCATTACCATCATTACAAAACACGGTACCACTTTACAATAAGACTACCCTTACGAATAGTTTGTAATTAATGTATTAATTAGGTTGTGAACACTTAATAAATCATTAATAAGCTTTTATAAGACATGAGATAAACAGGGCAACTGTGACCGGTTGCTTGCCAAATAGTGAGCCCACATGTATCTCTACTGCTAAGTCTTATATTGGCTACCTAGCAGAGGTGGGACCAAGTCATTGTTTTGCAAGTCCGAGTCAAGTCTCAAGTCTTTGCGCTCAAGTCCGAGTCAAGTCTCAAGTCCTAAACTTTGACAAAACGAGTCTTAAACAAGTCATTATGTGCTTTTCACCAAATGTAATGACATTGATCAACAGAATAATGCTTAATAATCAAACTGCTCTTTATTAGTTACATTAATAATTGAATAATCCATTTTCTCTCTGCTGTTAAAGTAACGTGTTTTTTTAAGAGGGATCAGTAAAGTAAGGCTACCGTGACGGTTTGATTCAGAAGGAGTTTAATGTATAAGATCCCTGATGTTGAGGTAACCAGAATGTTTATTTCCACTGTGTACAACATGTAATAAGGGACCCATAATCTATCTGTATGCAAGGGGTAGTGTGCAGTGAGGCGGTCTCTATGGGGAAGAGAACACCTGAATCTAGATCCCTCTGCAGGTGGTACTTTAAGTATATTTTGATGATAATACTTTTGTACTTTTACTTCTAACATTTTGAATGCAGGACTTTTTATTGTAACCGAGTATTCCTACACTCTGGTACTTTTACTCAAGTACAAGATCTGAACTTCTCCCACCTCGGACAATTATCCTGAGTGGTTACCAAAAAAAAACCCTGCTCTGAAGGTTATTTTCATTTTACAAATCCTGCACTCAGCTTTGATTTCTCCAATATCATTGAAAAGCAGCCAGTTGCTGCTTCCTTTTTCGGTTTTCGCTAATTTCTTGACTTGTTCCGACGCGCTTGCATTTAAATCCGGCTCCCCGTCTTTTATTACACCTGCTGTCTTTGGAGCATCTGCCCCCCACCCTTCTTTCACATAATGGTATGATCCTAGTGTGTCCTCGCATATGATTGGCCGCATGGTGGCTCAGCAAAATAAAGCCCCCCCCCCCTGCCTGCAAGGAATCTCAGCAAGAGTAGAAGCGGCTGAAGATTCTGCTCTCCCCGACGGGAGTCTGCTCTTCTAGCGGCATCTCGCGATTGGCGTGTTGGAGACCTCTGGATTAAATTATCAAGTCAACTCAGGTCAGAAGGCTCAAGTCCAAGTCAAGTCCCGAGTCATTCGTGTTCAAGTCCAAGTCGAGTCGCAAGTTTTTGGATTTTGTCAAGTCGAGTCCAAAGTCATCAAATTGGTGACTCGAGTCTGACTCGAGTCCAAGTCATATGACTCGAGTCCACACCTCTGCTACCTAGCATACTTCGTCTTCTTCATCAGCTAGCATCCTTGGTATCTGTTGTTCACCGAGTTGATTCTCGCTAAGTAGCCAATATAAGGCTTAGTCATCTTGCCAAATAGAGAGCCTGTGTTGATGTATGACTATAACTATGTTAGAACTGGTTTACAAATGGTTCTTAATTATTAAAGTGTTTACAACCTAATTCATAACCTAATTATAAACCCTTTATAAGGGTAGTCTTAATGTAAAGTGGTACCCAAAACACTCGCTGCTATATAACGCTGCTATGTGCAATACTATTATTATTAATAATGTACTATGATAACGTGCAATTACATATCTGCCACTACGTTTTTTTCTACTAAATATTGGTAATAATTACATATTTACATAATTATGTGACATCTATGTTTCCTGTAGATATTTAATGGCTCTTTTTACTGCACTGTTAGTGTACAGTTTTACTATTATGCTGCTGTGTTTATTGTATTTTTGTAACTCTGGAACAACAATTTCCTTATCTTTATTATTATTAAATTATTAAAGGTCCCATGTCATGGCCATTTCTACTGATCATAATTCCATTGTTGAGGTCTACTAAAAATAAATGTATATTGTGCAATTTTCCAAACTCACATTGCTTTCTCACAGCATCTCTGTAAAGTATGTGTATTCACTCTCTGTCCTAAACGGCTTGTTGGAGCTCCTGCCCCCCCCCCTCCCCCCCTCCCCCCCTCCCTGTGAGCCCAGTGGCCGTCTGCAAACAGCGAGACACAGCTAAACACACACACACACACACACACATACACACACACACACACACACACACACACCCACAGCCTGGCTGGGAGTTTGTGTCACAATGTCCCGCTCCTCGCAGCAGCGAGCCTCGCAACGTCCCGCCGAGTGTGTGTGTGAGGAAGTCTGCTGATTGGTCCAAACGTAACGGCTCCGTGGATTGGTCCATTTGGACCAATCTGCGGAGCCGTTACGTCACTATACCCAAATACGTCACTATACCCAATAAGTAAAGAATAGAAAAAGAGAAATGTCCAACGAGGCGTTCTGAGGCAGCACAGACAGGTCTTCTCTGTGTCAGAGCTTTACTCGCTACAGGGTGTACTTTGAGGGTTTGTGACTCTGCAGACCGTTTACATGCAGAACAAGCTAACACACAAGGGCACGGGTAATAACCAGAAAAGCATGACATGGGACCTTTAAAGGAATATCCTAAAACTTCTTCCTCCCCTGTCCACAGGTTTGTTCCACGTTGCGTTCCCTCTTCATCGTCCTCGGTACAACTTCATCAAAAAGTCCAAAACGTGGCTCGAGGCCCGTCAGCACTGCAGGGAATATCACACCGATTTGGCCGCCGTCAACGATGAGCAGGACCTCATGGATCTAGGTAGTCTCGTGGATTCTGAATTCTCACACGTCTTCATAGGTTTGCAGAGAAGTTGGGGATGGTCAGTGTCTGACGCTGACAACCACAAAGAGGGAGAACCGTCCTACTGGAACTGGGCGAGTGATGAACCTCGAGCAGCCGCACATTGTGCGGTCATAAAACACACTGGAGAGTGGTTTGCTGTCAATTGCAACACTCGTAGATCATTCATCTGCTACAACGGTAATGCTCTTTGGTCCAAACACAATTACACAGTGGTTTAAAAAGTTACATTTCATTGAAAAATGTAAAAACCCACTGAAAATAAACCATTATTTATTTTATTTTATTGAATTTGTATTATCATACCTTTTACCTCCTTGTGTCTATAACATGTTATATGTTGCAGAATGTACCTTTTAAAGTTCTTAACAAATAATCTGAGGGGAATTTCTTGTAGTTTGTTTTTAACTTGTGATGTGTCATTTTGTAAAGCACTTTGAGCTGCATATGTTGTATGAAAAGTGCCATATAAATAAAGCTTTATTATTATTATTTGCAGAATCCACAACCGATCTCTCTGAGAGGATTTTTTTCTATGACAAATTCATGGACTGGGCCTCGGCTCAGGCGTACTGCAGGGAGCGGCACACAGACCTGGCCAGAGTTAGAAACCAGCTGGACAACGAGGCGCTGCAGGGTTTACCGATTCACTTCTGGAAATGGATCGGGCTGAATGCAGAGTCCTGGGCGTGGCCCGATGGGAGGGAAGCATCCTTCATACCCTGGAGACCTCAGGAACCCTTGGGAGTCACTGATTGTGCCGCACTGGATGTCAACAGCAAACCTCTGGGAATAGTAGACAAGGATTGTGCTGAAAAACTGCCCTTCTTCTGCTACACTGGTAATACGTATGATATAATAATAGCTTACATTTGTGTATAGCGCCTTTCAAGGGACCCAAGGCCGCTTTACATGGTGAACAAACAAAAGGGCAAATAATAAGGTAAAACAAATGAGTGGAAGCAGGGGCACGGTGACGGGTTAGGGGTCAAAGGCCATGTTGAACAAGTGAGTTTTTAATGAAGACTTGAAGATGTCATGATGATATGCTACATCTCAATATGTTTAGTGATGAGAAATGCTACTGATATGCATTGTATATGAAAAATTAAGATTTTTTAAAGGGGAATAGGGACATTATTTTAGATATCCAATCCAACTGTATTTATATAGACCAAAATGCTGTACATCAATACATATATAAAAAGCAGCATAAATACTTTTAGACAAAACCGATATATATATAGACTCTCCTACTCTTGGTAAAGATGAGCATACTTCCCCAAAATGTTTTACTATTCCTTAAATAGGCAAAAATATTGTCCCTTTTTTCTTTTTTAAAGAGCCAAGGAAGAAGTATTTGATTGAAGTGAAGCTGACGGCTGACGACTCTGTGGACATGACGGATCAAGCTGTGTTGGATTCAATCTTGAAAACGGTGACTGTTCACATTTTAACCTTTGACGAATACCTGACAACTTGTACGGAGTCATTCAATTGTTTCTGGTGTAAAGTCACAAATCCTCCCTGACAAAACCCCATCAATGATCATATGTTCAATATAGCATTTTATACCTCTTTGTTTATGCCCAGGTGGAAACTACACTGGGCGCCACTACAGATGTTCAACTGCGCTGGAGGAAGCTTCCAGAGCTGGAAGAAAACTGAAAACAAGAACAGACTGAAACACCTGATTGATTTACAATGTGTTCCATAAAACACACATTTAGTTTGATTTTGTGTCATATTCCTTTAGGGCAGGGGGGTCAAACTCAAATACACAGTGGGCCAAAATTTAAAAATGGGTACTAGTCGAGGGCCGGACTGGTTCAATGTTTATTGCAGAACTTATTGAAATGAACTTATTGCACATATTAAACCTGGAACTAACAAAGCTTCTATTATTGCCTATAAAAACAACTTTAAACATTAAATAATTAAACATTCATTTCTTATGGCTCTATCTGCAGATTTTCCTCAATCATTTCTTATGATTACATTTTCCCACAGGCCAACAACAGCTTCAAAAAAACTATTTCCCTCAAAGAGAAACCAAACCTGCCCTGTTGTCGTGAGAGAGAAAGTGCAGAAGGAAGCATCCATGTAAACTCAGTGTGCTGCTCTGGGATGCTAGTTCAGATACTTGGCATCTCTTCTTGGGTGCAAGGTCATCAATGTTTGGGCTCTGAGCGGAGGAGACCCTCAGGATGGAGTGAAGGTGTGTGTGCAATATACCGGCGGGCCAGATCTAATAGTAATTAAAAATTATCCTGCGGGCCGAAATTAAATCCACCAAGGGCCTGATTTGGCCCCCGGGCCTTGAGTTTGACACATATGCTTTAGGGTGATGTTATATCTGAAAAAAAAACATATTTAAACATTAGAAAATAACAGAATTATTGTAAAATGTATGCTACTTTCAATTAGTGTCTTCATTTTTAAGTAATGCTAGTTTATATAACAATTGTACAATATCCAGAAAGTAGATATTATATAATGTTTGCATCTACAACCTTTCCCCTGAAAGAGTGTCAAATGTAAGGACCGTTTTCAGTGATGACATTAATAAAGTTTTACAAAACGCTTGAAGACAGATGTGTTTTATTTGTCCAAGCAGTGAGAACACATTTTACATTTAAATTAAAATCTTACTATCTGCTTTGCATCCGGATCAGTGACAGTACATTTCCATTTGTCTTTGCATCCTGGTGCTCAAGCCTTAGAGTTTTTTTAATATATCAACCATGATGCTGGAATAATTTAAATATAGTTAAAATCAAAGATCAGGCTGCTTTTAGGGGAGAATATATAGTAATTTAAACTCAAATCTATCTCATTGGACCTCTGCAATTGTAGTGTTAACTAGAATTGGAGTCCGTTGTAATTACTTGATGCCCTGAATGTTGATTTACTTATCAACCTCTGAATCACCGAAGATATAGCCAAACTTGCTTTTTCTTTGCACGACATGCAAGACAACTTAGCATTCTCAACTTTTATGAATGGATAATATAGTAGGCCTAAGTTGAGTAGTAGTGGTGAGTCATTCGTTTTAAGTGATTATATATACACTAATGAGCATAGTTCAACTTCATATTACATGAAATCTCTGGCAATAAACACCACTTTATTCTACACATAGCATAGGTCGTGAAGGACCACATTTGGTTCTGTTTGTTTAGCACCATCATAGCAGTCTGCCGTCTGCCTTTACGCTGTTTTACGCATTTGACGTAATGACGCAATGACGCATAGACTTGTACGTAAAGAAGGAGGAAGGTGTAGCCTCTCTCCAACATGGCGGCGACCATAGATACCAGCAATGCCGTTCAGGCTACAAAGAAAAAGCATCTCGGGATCCCCGAAGCTATTTTTGTGGTGCGTAAAACTGGCATGTACTGCTTTAGGTTGTCAGAACTCCACATTGACGTCTGAAGGGTGAAAACACAAGTGTTGTGGTTTGTGTGTGGGCGCGTCATGCTGGCTATGAGCTAGGTAGCTTAATGCTAACCCTGCAGTGTGTGCAGGGCGGCTCCTCACGTCCATCTATGGACATCATCCCAGAGTCTGTGTATGTGTGCGAGCTGCTTCTGCATTTTACTGCACCTCTTTTCCTCTGTAGGCTTTTAAAGAACTGTAGTTAGCTACATGTTAGCCTAATAACATGCTCTGCTAATGACAGTCTGACTAAATTAGCATTAGCTGCCTCCAACCTCTTCCCTTTTTCAGGAAATATCAATCCTGTGGAAGGATAATTCACATTAGTTACTGAAGTAAAAGTATACTTTCAATTCTCCACTACAGATTAACGTCATGCATTAAGAAGTACATGTGTAACTTATCAACATTATGTAAAATTACCGAGACAGTAGAATGTGTCAGTCAGTGTTTTCCTAATATATATATGACGTTTTTGGATTGATATTAGGATAGCATCATTAATGTATTGCACTACTATATATCTGTAGATGTTTCAGCATTGTAGTAGACTAAAAGTATAAAGAAGCATGAAAATAATGTATCAAGTAATAACATTCACCTAAATTGTATGTACTGTATTGTAAGTACCTCAGTTAATCATTCCCTTTCTGTGTACAGTAGAACACATGTACCTCCTGCTCTGGTGACACAATGACGTTTGAAGTGTTCATATATAGACTTAACATTTACCCATTTGTGTATTGTTAACCAAGGTGCACCATTTTCAGTATAGAAATGGGAATGATATGTTAATGTTTGAGGTAGTTTTAAAATGGTTTTGCTATATCATCAGAAGTACCCAACAGAGCCTGGTCCGTTCTACCTTTGCTGCTCTTTGACAAATGTTTTTAAGGCAACTCAAAGTGACCCAACTTAAAATCTATGCTAGATGATTTCTCTGCTAGGTTTTAATGTCCTGTCTCTTCTGATGTGTCCTTCAGGAGGATGTGGACTCCTTTATGAAAAAGCCTGGCAACGAGACGGCAGACTCTGCGCTGAGGAAGCTGGACGAGCAGCACCAGAAATACAAATACATGGAGCTCAACCTGTCCCAGAAGAAACTCAGGTAACTCCAACAAAAAGAGACTTCCTCTACTCGCATAAAAATAATCTGGAACTAGTGTTTGATAACTGAAAGAACTAGACCGTCTTACTGAAATGTTTTACTTCTTGATGTGTAGGTTGAAAAGCCAGATCCCACAAATCTCACAGACGCTAGAAATCCTGCGACACATGCAGAAGAAAAAGGTGTGTATTGCTTTTATAAACTAACATTAATATAGCAAACTCAGTATCCTAACTGATGCTATTTTTTAAATTATTTAATCATGTTTTTATATTGTATCTGCCTTGCATTTTATTTAATTGTATTTTTATTTGTTTCTATTTAAAAACTGGGTTTGGATTATATGACCCAAAAAACACAGATAAATGTCAAGATATAAATATCGGTGAATTTTCCCAATATTTATTTTAAAATTCTTAGTTTTTCAGCTTCACATTCTTTAAAGTGTGACAAAAGAAAATATTTATAAGCTGCAAAACCAAAATATGAATGGTATTTTTTTAGATCTTGTTGTATATTTCTTTATAAACATTTGCAAGGCTGTCAATTAGATACAAGTGTCAGCGTAAATCAATCTGAGCATTGTGTTAGAATGAAAAATGTCTCAGATACAGGCTCAGCTAAATAATTCAAATGTGTTTATAAATGCAGCCTTCTGACCATTCATTATAATGTTTTGTTCTCAGGACACCAAAACTCACATGGACACGCACTTCCTATTGGCCGACAATGTTTACTGCAAGGCTTCAGTGCCGCCCACCGATAAAGTGTGCCTATGGTTAGGGGTGAGTAGCGCTTAGATTAGAGTCGGTTGTGTTTCCTGATGTGGTCTGAGACCCTGCATGAGAGCTGTTTTACTGACACAAATATAAGAGGGGAAGTCGGAGAACGCCATAACTGAAATCCTCTCTTCATCTTCCACTCCTTCCCACCCCGACGTTTCCCTCCGAAGGCTAACGTGATGTTAGAGTACGACATCGATGAAGCCCAGGCTCTGCTGGAGAAGAACCTGTCCACGGCGTCTCGTAACTGCGAGACACTCGAGGACGATCTGGACTTCCTGCGAGACCAGTTCACCACCACCGAAGTCAGTATCCTTCCACGATGTAGTCCACTCAGGTTGGGCTTACCGCAGATTCTAAGTTCTGTTGAGGTGTTTTTTTTACAGGTATTTTTCAACACAAACTCATGTTTTAATATTGATTTCCATAAAGATGGCTGTGCATTGGTGTTGAAATGGTGCATTGTTGAGGAGCTTATGATTTAGAGAACGGTGACATCTGCTGGCTAAACTTCAATGATGGATATAATCAGTTGGTAAGGGGGACCCGGTTACTGTCTTTCTATTTGGGTAAAAAAACACACAAATGTTCCAGAAGCATTAAGCCCCATAAAGGTTTAACATATATTAAAGGTTAGGTAAAACACATCTCAAGTGAGTCAGGTTTCCCACATGTACACATACACCGCTAGATACTTGAGGTAAGGGAACTAATATCAGTTTGAATGAACTGAACCTTTTTAAAGATGTTTTTAAGTTTGTCTTAAATATCAGCCCATTTTCAAGAGTCAATTAATGAATGCCAGAGTGAATAACCATCACAATTTTCTCAAACAATGTCGATATTAAAATGTATAAAAACAGCCACATCCTCACATTTTAATGACCTGGAACCAGTTGTTTCTTTCTGAAACATTTCTGGTGGTTTTATTATCTTTGATCAATGCATCTCATGACGTGTTTCAGCCCAAATGTCACCCTAACCCTCTTAAATAAAAAATGTAGTCTTGCAGGGTTCTTACGGTCATTAAAAACCTGGAAAAGTCATGGAAATTCAAAATGCTAATTCCAGGCCCTGGGAAAGTTTTGGAAAACAATATTTTTCCCAAAGTCATAGAAATGTAAGTTATATATTTTATCCAATCGCCGAAATAATAATACTATAATGATGATAAATATAGTAATGAAACGTAAAATGGCTTTTAACTGTCGAGGTGTTTTGCTGGTGAGAGATTTGAGTTGCGTTAGCGAGTAGAAGCTAGTAAACCTATTTGATTTGTTTTAGAGGCACAACATGTTTCAGATGCAGACCTTATTTTCCTGTTCCATGTTAAAATAAACCATTTTCAGTGGAACGCTGAGAAAGGGTAATTATCTTTGGTCATGGAAAATGAGGTAAAGGTCCTGGAGAAGTCATTGGTGAAGAAGGGTATGGACCCTGGCCTTTGTATTCGTAGATCTTACAGTTTACAGAATCCTGCCTTCAATACATTATAAAAATAAAAATGTAAAAAACTGTTTTTATTATGAATGATTCCACATCCTGCTGCTGTCGTTCCTCAACTCCCGCTCCCTCAGACATGGCACGAGTTTACAACTGGGACGTGAAGAGACGGAGCAAAGAGAACCTCCTCAAATCTGCAGAAAAGTCTTAATACCGCCAGCGTCCGCATCCCGTCTGCTAGCTACGTTCTACTCGCATAAAGACCCAGGCCCCTTCAAGCCATGTGTGTTCACCCCAGAGCTCGTGGAGAGGAGGGCATATTTCAAATATCAAGTTGTCTTTGATTTAACTCATCGAGATTAACTCACTCTTCATTTGAAACGTTAAGTCAAGCTTCCACCACTGCTGTTGATTTGTTACTTTTTAAAGTATTTTTTTCAAGTAAAAAATAACAAAAAAAGGCAATTTTCTTGTATTATTTGTATGTTCCTCCCGTCTTTGGCAGATGTGTGTGCGAGGCCTTTCTCGCATCGTCTTCCTGCTCCTGCTTCCCTTCCTCACCGACCTGCACTTACTTTTGTTGTCCCTTTTCTCACTTTCTTTTACCCGAGTTGATTATTGAAACACATCCATTGCCATTACACTCGGTAGATTCAGACTTATAGGATGATGACAAAGTGGTTCAGTTTTCACTCTTCCTCCTCCTCCTCCTCCTCCTCAGCCGCTGTTCTGTCTGTATTTATTTGTCTCACTGTATTCACTAAACGATGAATGAAGTAAAAGAAGAACATTTGGGCAAAGAGAAAATACTTTCACCTGGTGTGTTTATTCCTCTGATTTGAACAGATGGGTTAGAACATGTTTTTAACCCTGTGGTTTTTAAGCATGCTCAGTACTTAAGTGCAACATTTATTTACAGCAACTTACGTACAATTAAATAAGTACGGTATATTCCTCAGGTTTCATAAGTCTTGACATTTTGGCAAATTCTTCATTTAAGGTTCATTCAAGAAATACTTTAAACACTTTTGAAAAATGAACCCTTTATTTTCACATTTCTTTGATGTATTTGAGAAACTGGTAGGAAACCAACGTACTTATGTTATTAGATGTTTTATTTATTCCTTTTTTAACAGCGATCAATGGTGGACCTTTTGTAGAAATGAATTTAAATAATATCTATTAACCTCTTGATCTAACTATAGTGTTAACAGAGGGAACATTGTTGCAATCTTCTGGGTTTAAACAGTAATATATTTAACACCAATGTAGATAATGCTTACTTAACACTAAAGATAATAAATTGAGCTGCAGGAAATGCAACAGCGTTACTATAATTACTCTTAATTATAGTAACAGGGTTGCAAATCTGATTTTAAATCTACGTTCACTCATGGAAACCAAAAGTATCAATGAAATATTTGCTTGTTGTCCTCGTACTCTTCCATTAAGCAAACGTACTTTGCTTCCTCCTGTAGCTTTCTCCATAACTTTTCCTTCTTCCCCTAAAAAACAACCCTTTTCCTTTCATGCATCTTGTCCGTTTGCAGATTCTTACTTAAGATGGAGAATCCAAAATAAGCTTCTAGTAGAGGAAACATTTGAAAGCATTTGAACAGAACACAAATGTGCAGAAACCTGCTTCTCTGACAGTTGTTTAGGACATCAGATGGTGTTGTCAAATGTGTATGCCTCAGTGCTTCCACCCAGTGGAACTAATGCACAGCAAGCATTTGTTCTAAGTATGTATAAAATATATAAAGACTGAGGGAACTAATTGTTATTGCATCCTAATGATCAACAGAGAACCACCACCTTCTCGTGAAAGTGACATGACAAGATAACACTTTTTTTTACAATTCTATCTTCAATCATATTTATGTATTGATGTTAATTGATGTATCATCCTTTAACACCAATGAGTTAAGTCAAGCACATTTGGAAATATGTGCTTGTAAGATATTCCTATTTAATGTCAAACACTTTTAAATCTTAAATGACTAATTTAAACGCCTTAAAATTACATGAAACACATTTCCTCTCAAATAATCTACGGTAAAAGCCACAACCTTGTGTGTAAAAACTCACAATGACAAAATGTTAATTTTTCTAGTCACATTTTATTTATTTTTAGTACATTTCAGTTTGTTGAGAGATAACTAGAGCGGAGCAAGAGACTGTCCGATGTAACCCAGCAGGATTGAGGACAGTGATATTGTCTGTACATCTCCGAGGGTTGAACATAAATGTGAGAAGAAGGGTTACACTGAGGGCAGGGAATAGCACTTGTCACCCAACAGATTCATGCTTTTGATGTCAGCTGTATGTTCCCTTCCTCCCCTTTAAACATGTCTATGTGCAAAGTCAAATTAAAGAGTAATTTGGAAAGTCGTGAGGCGTTTCATGTGCAAAATGTTAACAACTCGCAGAAATTACACACAAACATGGACGTTCATTTCCCATCCCCCGTAGGCTCTACAGATACGTTTCCTTTTACATCATGGACATGGCAAAACATTTTAAATAATGAGGCTTTAAAGAATTTGACAATGCAGATGAGCTTATATGAAAAAAATGACACCAAGTGAGAACTAAAAAGTTCTCATGAACCTTTGTGGGGAAAGTACTGCGGTGTGAATGCGCCTATAGGCATGTCGGTAAATATGAAGCAACACACAGCAGTCTGCTAGATTAGCTTAGCACACAAACTAGGTAGCAAATAGTGTTGTGGTCCACAAGCAGTAATTTAAAGCAGAGTCTTAAAAAGTGAGTGTCAGGATGCTTCTAGCTGGATTTGTTTTACTATGTTTGGATGAGTTAAACTAGCCGTTTTACCCTGTTTCACTTTTATTGCTAGGCTAGCTGTCTGATAGTGTTAGCTTAATTTTCAACACAAATTAGCCCCAGTTTGTGCCTCTTTTCAATAAGCATTACAGATAACATAAACTTAAGTTACAGAAATAACCCTAGCTACGCCTTTTAAATGAAAACTAACAATATTTCATGATTGACTCAACTTGGGGCTAACTGTGTGTGTGATACAAATAAAGCTACAGCTAGCAGCTTGTTAGCTTAGTTTAGCATGATGACTGGAAACAGGAGTAAACTGCGATTTTCTGTCCAAAATCTGAAACTCTCTACCTATGACAAGACTTCATGACTCATTTAATATTCCAGCACATAATTCCCCTTCAAAAGTAACATATGCCATTTTGACATCTTGTTTTGTTGTACAGATTAAACAAAAATAATAAATGCTAAATCCTCATAGGCCTATGAGACTTTCAATCTGAATCTCGACATACATTTGACTAGAGTTACAGCAGCACCCTATTTTCAGCTTGTGTGTGTGTTGATAGAGACCTGTTAACTTGACATGTTCAGTAAATTAGGCAGTCATGTATTCTGTGTATGAAAGCCTCAGTTAGATCCTTCCGGAGAACAGTGCAGTGCCAGTAAATCACCCTGTGCAGTTAGTTCCTCTGGAAACGAGTGTGGCTTTCAAGTTCAGAAACCTCATGTGACTTACTGAAAGGAAACATATTGTATGTGTCATGTGAGGCCAAAACATGAACAGTCTCTTGCAGACAGTTAGCAGCTTCTGGGAGAGAAGAGGCCTCTAGGTCTTTAAGCGTTTAATTGCTGGCTCAATGTTTCACACACTGATCGAATTAGGTTTGACTAGAATCAGCTGTCTGGGGTTAACCTGACTTCTCTCTTGTTCTCTTCCTTTATCCAATCAATATGTCACAAAATAGACAGTATGACAGCAAGAAATAATTCAAATCTGTCACTTAAGATGTGTTAATTACAATCGTTTAACAGTGAACCAAGAGAAAAAGCCAAAAACATTTAATTTTTCAGAATCTACAAGATTTCAATGTTTTCAACAACAGTTAAAAATACATTGTTACATCATGGAGTCTGATATTACAATCTGGCATGAAACATGAGAGACGGATTAGGAAATGTAACTCAATCAAGCATTTCTTCACCTCACCTTAATATTTGCATTAATGATTAATTATTTGTTGTGTTGCCATGATCTATTAATTTTCAGCTTGCACTTTTCTTTGCATTATGACTGTTAATTTAAAGATTCAAATGAAATGAGAACCAAAAACAATATTATATGAGAAGGCAAAAATAATTATTGACTGGGAAACAAATTAATAAGGATAACACAATATTTGTTAGAGATGTATAGAGGACACAAGAGTATTTTATTGCAGGTATTTTAAACGAGTGGGTGGTTGTGGATAAAAGTATTTAAGTATTCAGTACTGGTGATAATACAGCAAACTGTTTATAAGGAAAAAACATTATTCAATGTCAAAAACACAAATCTTTTATGTGTTATTATTTCTGGAATGAATTTAAAGATCATTACTTGAATTACATTTTTCTTATGTCTGGAAGTATTTCACTCTAAGATATTGCGCGGCGCTTTTCTCCAAGCTTTTGTCAGACAAAGTGTTTTGCATTGACTCGTTCACACATTTCTTTGTGTAAAAACCTCACCTTTTCCCCTGCTGATACATTCATGTAAAAGTATAAAGCAGAAGGCTTTGGAGACGTGTAAATAGAAGGCATACAGTGTGAGAAAATGTAACTGTAATTATGAGCTGCAGGGGGAAAGACAGTGGATACATGGATTTCAAAAAGAAAGAAAGAAATAGAACAGACATCATAGCAAGGATAGGCAAATCAAAATCCCAAGTAACCGTGCCGGGTACATCAACCTGTTGCATTTAAGTATTTTAAAAATGAAAATAAATGTTTGTGATATTGACTTGCACACAAACATAAAGGCATGTAAACCACTGAATCAGGACAAAGTTTAACCTTGTAATTTCCGTCTGCCTGTATCTGTGTTGGGTTGATTTAACAACCGCCAAATGGACATTCTTTGCATGATTATATTGCCTGTATGCGTGCAGATATTGTGGCCCTTGTGGTTTGGAGTCCATGGTCTGGTCCGTCTCTTTGCTTTCAAGGAATACATTATCTCTGTGTTCGTCTGTAGTCCCAAACGAGGCTCCACAGTTAAGTTAAACTTGGCTGTTAAAGTGCTTTCTGGCTCCAACACTCCTATTAGTCAATCTTAACAATTCCCCAGTTCAAGGCATACAATGAGGCGTCGTAAGTTAGTCCACCTCGGTCCGTTTAGCTGTACACGTTGTCTTATCCTGCTAAAGGAGTCCATTAGGAACTGGATGGATGACAACGTTTTATTATAGTGCGGTATTTAGCAGAATGATACTGGATATTACCATGAAGTCAATGTCATTGAGCTCACAGGAGGCCTTAATTGCTTCAAAGAGAAATAGTGTTCCCTGCTCCAGGCAAGGAAATCCCTCATTAAACGCAGGCCCTCCAGGACTCCTCCATTGACCCCTGATAGTGGAATGTGGAGCAAAACAAGACTCTTGTTAACGAGGGATCTAAGGGTGCCCACTTGACTTTTTTAAAATAATATGTGCTCTGAGGATGTTGCACCCCAACGTAAAGTGATCATTTCCTAAGTGATCATGTAATTGCATATTGGAGGAGAGATTAGTGGAAGGCGAGGTGAATGTGAAAGAAAGATTAGTCTCATTGATTTTGGCGAAAAACCCAAATGGATCCTCTTCCTAAGGCCTTTCTAAGATGCTAAGGGTGAGATTTTCAAGCAAAATGCCCAAACCAAAACAAATCATTTGAGCCCTCGTGAGTAAATGAGCATCTGTTATCCTTCCTCTCTGGGAAATAAAGCAGATATGGGCACAACCCTTTTGTGTCCACCCACATTCAAGGTGTTCTTGTCTGGTTTTTACCTTTTATTAAAAGTCCTCAAACCTCTCCTTTCGTATCCAGTCTGAACCACAGAGGGTTAAAGTCAAGAGGGCTGACATCTCAGCCCACTCTCCTCTGAATCCTTCCTGGATCCCTTCCCTCTTTTCATCTTCAGTTCCCAAAACTCTTGCCAGATCAACACAGACAGCGGCGGTCGCTCTTGGTCACTTCCTCCGAGGAGTGAACCACATTGGGGACGAACCCACTCTTCACGCCCTCCCATCCCTCCTGAATCGTGATGTCTCCGGTCCGCACCAGAGCGAAGATGTCTCTGGTCAGCTCGGTGAAGGCGTGCTCCACGTTGATGGCGTCACGGGCCGACGTCTCGACGTAGCGCATCCCGTACGCCCCCGCCAACTTCTCTGCTTCCTGCCGAGTTACCTAGAAGACCAAAGGAGATGAGATGAAGCTTCCCAATGTGGTAGGGCAGTGAATAGTACCAAACCTCTGAAGGCAAGGCAAGTTTATTTATATAGCACTTTTCTCACAACAAATTAAAGAAACTCGAAATGCGTCATTGTGACACACAGGAAAATGGCATTGAAAAAGGCCCTATATTTTGAGATCTCAACAAATGTGTTGCTAGTCGGGGTCTGAACTAATGAATTGATTGTCAAGGTGTCAATAGGCGCATTCACACCGCAGTACTTTTCCCACAAAGGTTCCTAAGAACTGAGTTCATCAGAACTTAGTTCATGAGAACTCTTTAGTTCTCATGAACTAAGTACAGGTCGCGTTCACACTGGAATAAGTTCCCGAGGGAAGGATTAGGCAAATGAAGCCGCTGACGTCACTTCTTCTTCTACTGCTTTGGGTTTACTGGCAGGCCGCAAACCACTTCACGGCGTATACTGCCGCCCACAGTCCCCGGCCGGAAGTCCCCGGAGTTTGGGACTGGCTTCAGTCGAAGCTGCTGGGACTCAGAGTAAATCGTCAGAATTTCGACACCTCCTCATCTCCACCGCTCCCATGTTTTCTTTTGTGTTGCCATAAGTTAGTCTCTCTGCGTTTCTGCATATCAGACATAGGAACCTTTTTCTCCCACGAAAGTACCGGCTCTCTAGCAGGGACGGAAAAGGGGGTAAAAAAGGTTCTGAATTGGTGATCTGACACTTTTTGGTGTGAACGCGGCATTTCGGAACTATATCGGAAATAAAGTGGGAAAAGTACTGCGGTGTGAACGCGGCTAAGGTGCATGTCAGGCAAAGTGCACCTTGGTATAGGAGCTTTTTTTGTCTCGAACTTGCAGAATATCCCTCCTAGTTGGATGAAGACTTGTTCCCTTTGCTGATAAGAATGAAGTGGCTTAGTTTGGACATTTTGAACCCTGCTGAAACATTGCATTTTGAGTTTAGACTCACTGTTCTTCAGAAGGTTTTACAGTATCATCCAAGTCTTAATTTCCATAGTGATATTTTTGCTTTCTGTCTGCCAGCTGCCCCAAGAGAATTAAACAAACAAAGACGACAAACAAATGCCCTTGATCTAAATGTGAACACAAGGTTATTTTTTACTGTTGCACACTTTCTTAAACACTCTGTATTACATAACATCCAAAACAGCCACTTTCCCCAACAACTCAACAAAGCTTTGTTTTGTTCAGTTTTATACTTTACACACCTGGCGCTGTGCCTCCAGGTCACACTTGTGGCCGACCAATAGGAAGACGATGTTGTGCGGCTGGACGTGGCTGCGAGCTTCCTCCAGCCAATCATGGACGTTCTGGAAAGAGCGACGGTTTGTGATGTCGAATAAGAGGAGCCCGCCCACAGAGTTACGGTAATACGCCCTGGTGATGGACCTGAAGGGGTGCAAAAGGGAGAAGGAAGGTAAAGACACTGGACACATAGGGATGGACTCGGTACAAGATATACATGAAATCAATTATTGCAGCGTAGATGTGACCTAGTATTTAGTATTTGGTCTAAAATGTAGGATCAACTTCAAATCAAATTGACTTCTTGGCCTATACTTTGACCCACAAGAAAGTTGTTAGAATTATGCTAGTGTTTGTATTTTTGATTTTAAGATAAATTAATGAGGAACCACTAATGATTTTTAAAAATGTAATGCCATCTCATTACAGTTTGCTAACCCAACATATTGGGTTAGCAAACTAGTTAGCCGTGCATGCTAACGTTTTGCAGACAGTCACGCAGATGAATACGCGTCTTAGACTTTTTCTTTTAGGTATTAGTTTATTTAGCCCTGGTGATGGACCTGAAGGGGTGCAGAAAGGAGGAGGAAGGTAAAGACCAAAAGTAGAGGCAACACAGGATACTTGACACATAGCGTAAAGCCTGTCACAAGTACACCAAATCAACTTATTGCAGCGTAAGGTGTCCTAGTATTTAGTAAAAGGACTGAAATGTAGGATGAACTTTACTTTAATTGAACGCTATTTAGTTTATATTTTGACACAAAAGACAGTTGTTAGATCTAAGCTTGTAGTGTTTGTATTTATATGTAATGTATTCAATTTTAAGGAGAAATGGATGATGAACAACTAATGATGTTGACAAATGTAATGCTACCTCATTACGTGTTTTCAACCTACAGGGATAGGTTAGCAAACTAGCTAGCCATGCATGCTAACGTTTGCAGGTTACAGCAGGAAAAACGCGCAGATGAATACGCTTCTTAGACTTGTTCTCTTAGGTATTAGTTTTTAGGAAGACTACTACCTGTTTTTAGGATGAAGATAACAAGAGACAAAGGACATCCAGTGAAATGGTTAGTAGAACAGGATAAAGGAAAAAGCTTCTCACAGCGAAGCACTGATGTCAGGAGGTGTGAAAGACAGAAAAAGAAGCAGAGGTGTCGGGTGGAGGAGCTGAGACGTTAGGAATACATTATGTTGACAGTGGAGTGTGAAGGATCACACTTTAAATGATCGTTTTGCGAACTGTGGAGACAAGTTTTGATTTGTTGCAATGATTTAAAAAAGAAAACAGACGGTTTGAATGTACGAACGAATGGTCAGTTTATTATACTGTATATTTCGGAACAAAGAAAGTGTAAAATATGTTTTTGGAGAACAAAATAAAATGAAATAACAGTTTAAATTTGTATAATACTTATACTCTGATTACTAGCCATTTGACAGTTCATTCAAAGGACCATTTCCTGTGACGAATTTACATGTATTCAATGTTTAATGCACTTGTTGTGTCTACTACTAGCATTGACTAAATTGAACTAAATGTGAAATGGTATATCACAGGGTATATGCAGGAAACCTGAAGTCAAATGTAATACCTTTCAAGTCCTTTTTTAAGACCTTTTTCATACATTTTAAGACCTCATCGCCACTTCGAGTTCTAACCGGTTACATTAGCGACACACTTTACCTCACATTTACATTTATCTTCCAACTATTTGGACGCAAACTTGCATTTCCCCATAACGATGTTGTTTAGCAACCGGCGTAAACGGGCCGTCGCGCGCTATCAAGCAGTGAGCGTGCGATGTCCTGTTCAGATTACGTCAAATTCAACGGGATGCCATCAATAAACTACACAGAATCACACTACACACCTACGCCATGATTACATTCAGGCAGACTGTAGTACACAACCTCTTTGGACAATTTATATACACAAGCTACAAAATGTGATACCTTGGAAAATGCCCTTTAATACTTTTTAATGTACTTAAAGGTGGGGTAGGTAAGTTCCAGAAACCGGCTCGAGATACACTTGTTGTTATATTCCATGGAATGCTCTTAACATCCCGATAGCAATGAATATCTGAAGTGCTTTGACAAAAAATCCATAAAAAAATGTCATCTGTGGAAGCCGTACTACTGTAAAAAGTACAACCAATCCGTTTAGCCGGGTCTGTCAACCTTCCATCTCGTGCCGTCATTGGGCGTGCATTGCAGCAGTACTTCAATGACTCGCCAGCAACAGGCGGCCACCTGTAACGAAACGGTCTCTCTGCATTTGACCCATCCTAGTGTTAGGAGCAGTGTGCTGCCATTATGTAAGGCGCCCGGAGAGCCGTGTAGGGAACGGTGCCTTGCTCAGGGACACCTCGGTAGCACTTGGTCTTTCCGGGACTTGAACTGGTGACCTTCCAGTTGCCAAGCCAAGTCCCTATGGACTTCGCCACCACCGCAAAAAGAAAGTGGAAACTAGGAGAAGTCAAACCAGAGTCAATATCGGAGTTGCTTTTCAACGATGGCGACTACTGATGGAACACACCGAGTTGAAATCTGACGCCGTGGTCGCTCTTTTTCTCTCGGACAGGTAATTATCTGTTTTGTATGGTTTACAATTCCCCTGAACTATATAGCCAACCTAAGTCATGTGTGCGTGACGTGCGTTGGAGGAGGTGCTCTGTAAGGAAGTCTGAAGGAAGGGGCGGATTCTTTCCCGCTGTGTACTTTCAAATGTTAGTGCACTCGAGCCGGTTTCTGAAATGTACCTACCCCACCTTTAATTTAAGCCTTACTTTTTAAGACCCCGCAGACACCCTGTATCAGCACTGCCAATTAATCTATAATAAATAACTGTACAGGCATTGTTAACTTGCAACAATATCAATATCGACCTTTAAAAAGCTGCTATCCGTTGAGCTGTGGGATGAAATGTTTGATTTTACAGAAACAACACTGCAGCCCAACTGGGAGGAGAATAGCTGTGACAAGATGTGACACCCTGCATGCAAACAAACGCACCCCAACCCCCTCATGATGCATCTATCTCCCACAGCAGACAGGAAGGACAGACGTGTCATGAAAGACGAAGAGGGGGGGATTAGTCGACGGAGAAAAATACAGCAAGAGACGCAGAGTAGGTGGAAAGATTTCAGAAACAGCGAGTGATTCATTTGATCCAAAAATGCTGAAACGCACATATATATATATTTATGCAAGGAAAGAAGCACACAGAAAGAAAAACAATGACTAAGATGATATTGGGATGAGGTGGATTCAGATCAGAGGCTTTGCAGTTATGTAGGAGAAGGAAGAAAATGGCAGAAATCAACTACAGCAGTCCCAACGTATGTAGAAACATCACTACTGGATAAGTTATTTTGTTGTCACAATGGCAACCTGAATGCAGTCATGAAAGTATATTGTCTTGAAGCTTAAATCCAAACTAAAACTACATTACAGAAGAGAAGAGACACAGAAGGGACAATGTATGACACATTTAAGGATAATCTCCACATATTAATTTAAAACCACTTTTATAATAGCTGAAATAAAGTGCAATTGCCAGAAGTAAATAGCTAGCATAGTGCTATCAACTCCATGAAGGTCGCTAAGCTAAAGGTGGCTAATGTTCGATGTGTAGCAGTTTCAGTTAGCCACCTGTTAGCAAGCCGCTTTTTTAAGCCATGTAACAGCTTCAGGAATCCTCTAGTGTGATATATTTCACATCTCTAAGCAAACATATAATAATAACTCCAGGACAAGGAAACCCGAAAGTGCTAAAATGCTGACTCATTCCTGCACCACCCAATTGAAAATAACATGTTTTTTGTAAATGTCCAGAAATCCCACCGAAAGACCAAACGTGTTCGTCCTTCTCTCAGTACTTTTTAAACAGTCTGAGCTCCATACATCTTTAAAAACTCTCCCAAATATAACATAATGTTCTCAAAACGTTGAATAATTCTCAAAACATCAGATTTATTTGATGTTTAAATCATTTCTGTGGGGACATTTATATCTGATGCGTATCTGATGGGGTGGGGGGGGGGGGGGAATGTGTCAGTGTTGCCATGGAGACACTAATCACACTGACAGGTGAGACCAGTTTCCTTCTGTCAGCGTGATGAGTGTGTGTGTGTGTGTGTGTGTGTGTGTGTGTGTGTGTGTGTGTGTGAGTGTGTGTGTGTGAGAGTGTGTGCAAGAATGTGTGAAGTTGCATTTGAGATGATAAGACATCGCTATGTATATTTTACTCTTGGTTTTAGGGATTAGGGATCCTTTAAATGGCGTAAAGATGTTTTATTAAAAACAGCCTCATGAGTAGATTGACTAAAGTGATATATTTTTCCAGTTCTTCTGATGCTTCATTTGACAGCACTGACATTGACAAATGCAAATTACGCGTGTGTAATACTATTTTGAAAGACATATTGCGGTGCTGCAGAGATATATCTGCCTACAAATCATACAGGCTTAAATGTTAACATTGAATTTGAATCGTAGAGGGTACTAAAAAAGCATACGAGCGACCTTGGGTCCCTTAAAGGCGCTATATAAATCCAAGCTATTATTATACCTCAAATAAAATGATGTGTAAACAGAGAGCATTACATATACTCTAGTAAATAAGGAATTATTTTGGACACATTCTGCACCTTTTATAGTGGGATAAACTACCTTTGTATCACAATACTGTCCTTAGTGCTTGGCAGGTGCATACAGTATGTGGATCATTTCAATTTTAGCTCTGCCTACTTTCAATTTAAGCAAATATTTAGTCAGTTTAGTCAGTTTAGTAAGTTGGAACATCTGCAAGGGTGTGCAGAGCCCCTAGGCAAGGCAAGTTTATTTATATAGCACCTTTCAGCACCAGGCAATTCAAGGTGCTTTACAAAAATGAAAGACATTCAGACAAAGGCATTTAAAAACAGAAAAAGATAATAAAAGAAAAATGAAAGACTTTAAGAAAATGGCATTTAAAATCAGTCATTAAAAAGAAATGCTAATAAAATAAACATTAAAAGATAAAAGTTACAGTGCAGTCTAAGATATGAATAGTTCAATTCTTTAGGTTCTTGACTTTTAAGTTACTCAAAGAACCTCCCTTTGGAAATCCAAACATTTCCGTCCAGATTTTTAATTTAGACAGAATGACATCCACAATCGGACCCTCAGGAGGGTGTACTAGCCCCCTACTCTGCTTTGCGTTCCATAACAAAGTCTTTAAGTGTTACCTGAACACCCCGTGTTACCAAAACACTATTTTTTTGATACTTGTTCCTCAGTACAAATCACCCAAAAACTGATCGTAACCCCTGGCTACGACGGATATCCCAAATATCCTACTTTCGAGCAGTCCCTCTCATAAATGTCATGGAGTTTAATTACTTGTACCCTTCATTCCATCCTCATGTTCTTGTAATTTATTCTTTAGGTTTTTGATTTTTAATTTACTCAAAGAACCTCCCTTTGGAAATCCGAACATTTCCGTCCAGATTTCCGTAGTCAGTCTATTATTATTATACTATATTGTATTATAAATACTGTACTAATATTAAATATAAGCGCTGAGATCATGACATTACGGTGTCCTTCCAGGTGTCTCCTAACATCTCGCTAACACCATATGAAAATACTTTTAACTGTGTGACAAAAAGCACTGGAGGCAGAATCATCCGTTCCATTTACACTCTTAGTTTGGGCTATTAGGAGCACTGTCATGTGTTTTATGAATTAGAATCAACCCCTCCAGCAGTTTTCTCTGCCAGTATTACCTAAAAGCTTGTTTGAATAACGGCTCTCTTTTTATGGGCAAACAATTTAGTCACAGGTAGCTTTTCAAGTTTTAAGACCTCGAGGCTACATCATTCAAATATGAAGCGTTTAATATCATTAACGTCCATTCTTTTAAAACTTAGGGTGTGTCTCTTATACTTGGATATAAACTACCAGTTCCCTTTATGTCTTTGAAGAATGAGGAATATACAATTCATTTTCTATTGATTGATATTTTAAATGCGAGTCCTGATATAGAAATCTACTAAAATGGTGTTGCTAGCCCACAATCTAACCTGTGTAAAGTTGGATTTTCTTTTAAATCTCTATACATCATTGTACTTCAGCAGAGAGGTCAGAGGTCAGCCACGGGTCTTTCCAAAGAAGAAGCGCATCTACTTGTCAGTTCTTTAAAAGCAGCTGTTTTCCTATTAAATATCCAAAAAGCAGAATTAAAGTTGTGTACCACAATTTCCTTATTTGGGACACCTGTGTTTTTAGCTGTGATTCTGAACTACATTTCCCAGAAATCACTTGTGCACTTTGAATTCTCTTGACCTGATTTCTGTGAATTGTGTACTAAGTTAGTTTAGTTCTAAGTTTCAGTTCGTCAGTTTCCCAGCTCTTCTTTCTGTGTTAAATCCAGAAAATAACATGTAATGCTTGACTTCCTGTTGCGCAACAATTATCATCATTAAGTCAAATGGTTTTGATTTACATTCTCAGAATACCCATCTATACGTTTCTAATAAACCCTCTTAAAATGTCTTATAAACTGACAAAACATGTTAAGAACTTCAGTCATACTTCAGTCATACGTTTACTTTTCGTAGGCTACTTTAGGTACATTTAGTTAAAAAATACGATGGTAGAATGCACTATATTTTTCTTAAAACTGAGTTTGAGTATATATTTGATAAAATGGTAGAATGCTTAACAAAACATTGAGTACTTTTTGCAGTGTAGTGTTACTTTCACTTTTGCTGCCATGTTTTACATAACAATGAATGAAGTTCAAGGGTCAAACAGGTGCGTGCAACTAATGGCATATTAAAGCAACATCATGATTTAAAACCGAGTAACATAATAAACCCAGTATAATGATATATGTATTTCCACACCTGAATCGCTCCTGCCCCGCGGTGTCCCAGATCTGCAGCTTGATCCTCTTGCCCGGCTCGATCTCCACCAGGCGGGAGAAGAAGTCCACGCCGACCGTGGGGTCTGAGACCTGGGCGAAGCGACCCTCCGTGAAGCGGCGGATCAGACACGACTTCCCCACCGTGGAGTCCCCGATCACGATCAACCGGAACTGGTACAGCCAGATGGCCTCCATGCTGTCTGTCTGGCTGTTTGTCGCTCTCCGGGCTGTCGCTCTCTCTCTCTCTCCGGTCTGTCTCTCTCTCTCTCTCTCCGGTCTGTCTCTCTCTCTCTCCCCGGTCTGTCTGTCGCTCTCGGAGCTGTCGCTCTCTCTCCGGTCTGTCTCTCCCCGGTCTGTCTGTCTCTCTCCGGTCTGTCTCTCTCTCTCTCCCCGGTCTGTCTGTCTCTCTCCGGTCTGTCTGTCGCTCTCCGGTCTGTCTGTCGCTCTCCGGTCTCTCTCTCTCTCCGGTCTCTCTCTCTCTCCGGTCTGTCGCTCTCCGGTCTGTCTCTCTCCAGTCTGTCTGTCGCTCTCCGGTCTCTCTCTCTCTCCGGTCTGTCTCTCGCTCTCCGGTCTCTCTGCTCAGGTGAGCGAGTGGGGAGGAGGTTCTGCAAACAGAGAGAGATCATTAGATTATGTCTCTAAAATATATGGGTATACTAATAACCTTACGGAAGACGATTAGGGCCACATGAAAAAGAAAACGTGGGGATGTGAAGACATTTTTTTTGTTTGTTCTGAGAAAAAGTCTGAATTCTGTTAATAGGCTAAATTACCATGTCATAATATGGGTTTAGATATGCAGCTGTTCATAGAGACATACAAATTAACCCCACATCTGCTGGAGGCAAAATACATTAATGTAATGCATCCAGTAGTATAATATTGCCTATACGTGTGTCATTAAGACTACTTTTGTACTCCTCTTGGATGTATCTAAATCCTTTAACCGTTGTATAAGAGCAGTATAGCCTATCATCATTAAGAGACTAGTATGCTTTAGGTACTGAACATATCTTATATTTCTTATTCTGTTATTATTTTGATAACATGACTTGTTCTGCGCTATCACTTCAAAAAAGGTCTTCTTCATAACTTATCTTTCGATAACATGAAGGACTCTATTATTGAGCACAAACACCTCAAATGAATGTAATTTAATTATATTCCCAGCCTTCACTGTCTGACCTCTGACCCCCTGTGATTGGCTCGTTGCCCACTCCACACACAGAACTGCTTCATTGTGTTTGGTCATGATTATATATATGTTACAAAGCCACGAGTATGAGAAAATCCTCTTGTGCTTTTCCCCTCACTCGATGGCGTCAAGTGATGTTTGAATAAGCTTGATTTCTGGATTATTGCCCTGCTTTATACGAGGCTTTGGCATTTCCATGTGTGACCTTCTGAATAATTAGAAAGACCTATAGTATCATATATATACGGCTAGCTTTTGATCATACTGTAGCACTTTTCGACGTTTGTCAGGACTTTAGTACCACACTTCCAAACAGACACCATTTTTAAGTCTTTGTACTTTTAGTTGTATTAATTTAGCTTTATTTTGAAAGGGAATATTGCACTTTTAACTCAAGTTTGTTCTCTTAAGGAATGGGAGGCTCCAGCTATCTTGATAAACCAGTTCAACTCTCTGTCACGAAATGGTTTACGGCTGTGAGAACGCTGGCTTTCTAAGCTCCACAGATGTTTACGCCTCCCCCAATATGCTCATTAACTCTCTGTAAACTAGTTAAAAGGTCTATCGAGAGATATGCTGGGCAGAATTGACATGACAACCCACCCGTGCCGTCAGAACCTTTTGCTGCTGTGACTTGTGATGTGAATTCTCCGGCCGATGCTTGTAATAAACTACCAGTGTTTGACATCAAAGCTCCAACTCTCCTCGTGTCTCTCTGAGTCCTGACTCTCCATTGCTGCAGAAGTTTCCCTTACAGTTTGTGCACTGAGTATTTCCCCTCTGTGCTACTTTGTTCTTCTATTCCACTGCATCTCAAAGGTAAATAAAATACATATATTTTAACTCCACACATGTGTTTAAAATATATATACTAGAACACACAGCATGCTCATATGTTACAAAGCAGCAACATACTCAATCTACCCAGTATTGTCCAAAGTAGGCCTATTGAAGAACTTCAACATAAAAATGCCCATGTATTTCTTAACAGTATCAAATAATATCCTCTAATCTTTTTTGAATGAACCGTTATGCTTATGTCAGTAGCATCATTTTTGCTAAATTACATTTTGAATTTAGGACTTGTACTTTTGTTTTGCAGCAGCGAGTAAAGTTAATGTTGCTACTGATAGTCTCTCACAGCCTTCCTGAGTGTTCCTCTGCGATATTAAGGAAAATGTCGTTACAAACCTCAACGTACAGTAAGGGTAAAGTGTAAGTGTCATTTGTGTACCTATTATATATCTCTATCTCTCTTACAGTACAGTTGCACACCATGGCCAGACACATGCCCCCCCCCCCCCTCCCCTCTCTCTCTGGTTGCGTAGCTCGGTCGGTATGCAAACATCAGAGCTGAATCCCCAGAGAGCTGCAGCCCGGGGGCTCTCACACCGGAAGTGATGTCGGGGGTGATTTAGAGGTCCATCCCGCCACAGAGGGTATCACATCCCACATTTAAAGGTCCCAAAACCCTGTCCCATCATGAACAGTACCAGATCTCCATGTGGGGCTTTATACAAGCTGAGGTTGAATCATATTGTGCTGTTTCCAGTATACATATACTTTATTTGTAAAGCACTTTAAAACCTCCAGACCAAAGTGCTGTAGGGAGAAATAAATACGAATACAAAAATCACACAGCTAAGCTCACAAACCATAAAATAAGTAACAAATACAACGACAAAAAAGGTAAAAACTAAAATAAACAAGAATAAAATAATAGCCCAAACAATTAACCATTTAAAAGAAGTAAAACGTACAATCTACAAAGTGTGGAGGCCTGTCTAAATAATCTAATGAAGAGTCTACTAGCGACAGTCTGCAGGCTATTATTAGACCAGTGCACATAATAGCAGAATACAGGCCTATGTGCTTTCTTAAGATCACTTTTAGGCTTAATAGCATGATAAATAAGATAAATATATGCCTTTAATGGTCAAAAGAAAGCAGCCTACTTGCAGCAGGAGTGGACTCGGTTCCTCTTCTGTTCCCTTTGCGCTTTTCAGGAGGCTGTGGACTCCATGGCGCCGATTACTTGCACAAACTCCTCCAAAAGCTCGATGTTTGTCTCTGATCCCGCACACAGACGCTCGTGCACAGCAGGCCCTGGGGTCGGCACTGATTTCCTTGTTGATGTCAGGCCCGATCGAGAGCTTGAGAAAGAAAAACGCATCCAGAGCAGGTGCAATAAAAACCGGATCTTGCGCTTTCGCTCCTAAACCACCCAGAAATGCGCGTTTCCACGCAGGGGAGCTGGGGTGTTTTGGGGGGGGCTGTCAGAGGGGGATCCCGCGGTATCACTTGTGTGTTTGCTGTGTGTTTGTAGCGTTTCGCTGCTGATGAAATGGCAGCAGCAGCAGCATCATATAGCCTGACTCATCCCGCATCAGTACCACTGCCGTAAAGCACCGTGCAGAGGCGCAACACTGAAGCAAAACCATGCACTGTGGACTGAAGATACATGTTAAAATAAGGAATATTGTGGACAGTTTATCAGTATTATTATTCGTTTTTGTCAGTAATAGTTGGATTAACAAAATACATTGTTGCAGTTTGATGTTAGGGACATAATGGTAAGGGTTACATGTTAATATAAATAAGTAAATAAAAAGAACATTAAACTCATGGAAGCCTTACTTTGGTAAATTATTATTATAATGTATTTGTTATGTTTGTACTTCAGTAAAACCAGAGCTGCACACTCACTGCTCCCGTGCGCTGTCAGTGTGCGCATATCTCAGTGTGCAGACACGGAACTGGACGAGTTGCAAGCTGGGAGTTGCAGTTTCTTCTCATGTCGCCCTGAACTACAGTTTGTTGTATTTTCTACACGAAGGTCAGATTTTGAATATTTTAGGTTAAACAAAGTAAGTCAAAGTACATCTTTAAATGCTACTGCATGTTAGGTTGTATTATTGTTCAATGAATATGCTAATCCTAATTCTGGATAGCCTTTGTGCAATATTTGAAGTCCAGTCAAGATATAGGCTAGTCTTTCTCGTTCATTTTTTTTTTTTACAATAGTTTATTTTCTTGTATTTGTTATGTAATATCATCAGACCCTGAAACGCAGACTCACACTATGGTTGTTGGGGGTGTGGTCGTACTCTCTGCAGCTGTCAGTCTCTCAGCACAGTTTGCTCTGTGGCAGCAAACCAAACAGCAGGAGATGTGCACACAGACCGCAGGCTGAGCAGATACCACTGCAGACTTTATCTTTCACTTGGACAGGACACGACAGCAACTTCTCCTTTTTTCTCTGAAACTTTTTTGCACTTTTTGAAATGTCACTTCACGATTTGCTTGGACTGTACGATGACAAAACGACACATTGAACCACATTTGACAGGTTTTTGCATCTGCAGGACCCATTTATGGATATATGTCCTCTCAACATTTTTATTTCTAATATTATTTCTGCAAAATAGTTCCTTTTTAAAGCTTAGTTTTCTTTCCAGCGTCAAATATTGCACGTATTACTCAGTTTTGCAGCATCCACTTCAGTATTCTGCCTCTCAGTGGCCAAACCCACCTTCATGCGAGTCCCATAATTGGAGACATCACCGTGCCATCCCACTCAGCACGCGTCCTCGCCCGGAGCAGTAATGCAGCACGAGCGCCTGCTCAAAGTCCTGGTCATCGGAGATCTAGGAGTCGGTAAAACGTCCATCATAAAGCGCTACGTGCACCAGGTGTTCTCCCAGCATTACCGCGCCACCATCGGGGTGGACTTCGCCCTGAAGGTGCTGACTTGGGACCAGGGGACGGTGCTTCGGCTGCAGCTGTGGGACATCGCTGGTGCGTAAAGATGACCGTGTGTCTGCAAGTGAGATGTAATGCTAGGATTGCGTGTTTAACTAGCCAGAAAAACATGTGTATTTAAACAATAGCTTGTATTCACAGTTTATTTGCATGCTCAAACAGTTTCAGGGCATATACCAATATCCAAACTTGGTGCAAGGTTGGGTCAAGTTTAATAAAATGGTATGGTTAAATATAACTGAATTAAGAGGATTTGAACCATTTAAGATGTATTTGTGCATACAAGTTTATTTTTGATGAATAGATAAATTATTTAGTCAGTAATTGGTACATGTATTCTTTACAACTTGCCAGCATTTTTCTGTATGAAAGTGGTTATTGTAAGACATTTTTTATTTGGACTTAGGCGCAGCAAATACATGGCAAGCAAAAAGCTGATCCTCACTCATCAAAATGCATTTATAATTGTCCTAAATTAAAGCTTTGTCACATCATTAATGCTTCTTTTGTCACCTTGTGGTTAATCGAGTATCAACATTGAACTGTACCGGTATCAACCTAGAACACAAACACACATCCAGTAAAATGCATTTTCTCACAAGCTGACTGCATCTTGCTGACATCATCCAAAGAGGCCGCCTACCAAATGTGGTTAACCTCAGTTTCTGCACAACATTTCTTTTTTAACTCTACCCTCCAGTAAACAATTACCTTTCAGACATTTCTAAAGAAAAGCTACTTGTGTTCTGCTTATCAAACCCACCATTCCTCCCTAATTGAATGTAATTGGATGTTCTCTCTCTCTTTCGTCTCACAGCTGTTTCACACACTTGCTGACTGTCTGGGTGTTGAACATGCCCACTGATAAGAAACATTCATTTACATAAAGACTTCCATCTGCTGGACTTTAGACCAGTAATGAATTCACACTGAAGTCCTTGCATAGCAGGCGTTTAAACAGTGGTACATTATTCTCGTGCTTTAAAGTGATAGTATCATTGTTTTGTGTTTGGATGTTTATTCGGGTGAAGTGAAATGAAAGACAATAAGCTTGTAGTGGCAAATTCTGACAGTATACAGTCCATATTTACATGTTTTTATAAAAAGACAATCTCTATAAATACATGTATTTGAACCACAACTTTACAGTAAACCAAAAGATAAGATTGAGCGCTTTAAAACTCACAGTGGACAAAACCCTAAGTACAACAAATATACAGATATTAGTTGTTTTATTGTGTGTTTAGCTAGTGGGGCAGATGGTGTAGAATCGATGTATTTTATGCTTAAACTTGTTGCTAATAAAATAGGCTAATTCCAATGTTTTGATGCAAGAAGTTAGCTATTTAGAAAACACACTTAGACCTTGTATGAACTTTCATTTTGTTGGTTTATAGGTGTTTGGACCAACCTTATGTCTTTACAAAGTGTGTGGAGCCACAAAAGCAAAACCATATAATCTTAAACTGTGACTGATAGTGATCAAATAGCATCATTAAGAGTCTAATTACACTCTCTCAGAAGAAGAGAACATCTGCTAGGCATGCAAGTCAGACGCTGTTTTTTTTCACCAGCTGTGTTTTGCTGCGTAGGTCATGTGCGTGTGTGTGTGCGTGCTCACTTGCTGATTCACCACTCGATTGGGATCATGTGAAGGAAGTTAGGCAGCAGGATAGAGGCTTATTCAGTAATACACACATGTGGCCATACATATACTTGCACGCAACAAAAGATGCCTTTTCTCAAGTAATTATTGTGTCATCGTTCTTCTTCTTTATTAGGGCAGGAACGCTATGGCAACATGACCAGGGTGTACTACAGGGAAGCGGTCGGGGCCCTCGTCGTTTTCGACATGACCCGACTGTCCACGTTTCAGGCTGTCCTCAAGTGGAAAGGAGACCTGGACTCAAAGGTAAATAGGCAGTTTAGTTTTGTTAACTTTAAAATTGTGTTCCAATACAATTACTAATTAACAGTTAAAAGACACAATTCAATTCAAAATGTGAAAAAAGACAACAACAAAGGAATATTGCTGAAATGTCACCAGTTCCCAAATACATTTATTCAAATTAACTTACAATTTTGTGGTTTTTCCTCTATTATGTTTGCACTACCTACATTTTGACGTGGTTCACTTTTTCCAGGCTGGGATACCTCTGGGCAAATATATTAAAAAAAGAACTAGATGAACAGGAAAGTGTGCAAACCATCCTGCTTTTTATATTTTCCCATATTCTGCTTTACACACAGATACAGCATAATACAAACGGTTTTTAAGGCCTACAAGCCTTCTGATACGCTGAAACATCATTTAAGGAAACGTTCTTGAAATATCTGTCTTTATCAAACATTCACTTCACCTTCCTTTGTGAAGAACACGGAGGTGTTTGATTAACAACACAAACACATCTTTGTGCAATGTTCCTTTCTTTTACTGTGAATGTGCTGTTTTGTTTCAGCATCTTCTCTCCGCTCCTCTTGTACTTCTGCTTCAGTCATGACTAGCCAATAAACCAGGAAGTCTTTTTATAACCTCCGAAGCAAGCACTAGTTTTACTGCATTGTAATCTGCAACAGGAAGCTTGTGTTGGATTTCATCCCAAATGGTAAAAGTCAATTGAAGTTTGAATATCCTCCTGAGACCCACCCATACATTTGGTTTTGGTCCATAACTATGAGGTTATACATGCCACAGCATTAAGTCCAATTGCACTCCAGAGGACATGCTGGGCTTTTCAGACATGTGACATATGTGGGGGTGTGGCTTTGAAAAAGATAATTTCATTGTATTTCAAAATGGCGTCCATCAACACAAGCTCTGTTTATAGAAAGAGAAATGGTAAGTTTGTAATTACCAGTGTTGTGAGGTCAATGTTTTAATTAATTATAGTAAGGGAACATCTTAGGAGTTAGTGTAGTGAGTTTCAGAGCAGTGTAATAATGATTTGACCTTAAACTAAATGTTTTTATGAATGTCCTCTGAGGAGGACATGGGGATTTTCTAACTTTTTATTTCCCCCCATTTTACACAACACAAATGGAGTCCACTATGAGCCAACACGAACACGCAGGTTTCTGTAGGGTTCATGGCAGACGGATGCAGTGGGAACACATATATCAAGTGCCAGATGTATCTCTGCATTTCAAAACACCCGATGTCCTCTACAGAGGACACAAAATAAAACAAGAAGAATATATATTTTTAGTTTGTGTTAGTCATTATGTTTACAACACCCTAAATACTTGTGTGATCTTTCTGAGTCTCAAGTCACTTCCCCTTACCTGACTTGATTGTCTCCTTCTTACAAAGTCAACAGTAAACATGCTAAATAGTCGTGTAAAAATAAACGTGACCTCCCCTTCCTCAATAAAAACAGTCCAGCCTCACAAAGACCAACACTACTGGTGCATTCAGGGGCTCTTTATCAACTCAGACAGTCAAGCACTTCCAGGTCTATCACCCTGCTCTCAAATGACCAACAAAGTGTCAAGTGTTCAGATACCTGGGTGAACAGACTGCCAGTTGGTTTATATTAGTGGTTAAAGAAATACTCAGATCTTTGAAAAACTATTGACAAATACTCAACAAATAATATTTAAAACCCCTCTTTAATAAAAGTAAAAATACAAAATGATTGGCACTGAACTATATTTAAAATAAAAACAAGCTATAATTACTTATATCTCTCACTCCATCAGAAGTAGAAGTAGAAAATAGCTGAAGCAGAAATACCAAAGTATATTTTGAGTAACTTGCACATCACTTAAATACCACAGTACATGTACTTTGTTACTTTCCCCCTCTGTTTAACACACCTGTCTTCCTATAGGTCGCCCTGACCAACGGAACGCCGGTTCCTGTCGTCCTATTGGCCAACAAGTCGGACCAGAGGAGTCAGGGTCTGTGCCCCAAGCTGCCCAAAATGGAGAAGTTCTCCAGAGAGTACGGCTTCGTGGGCTGGTACGAAACCTCCGCCAAGGTAACATGTGACAAATATTGATTCAACCTGAAATAAGTCTATTGCTGTTGGCTTTTCTTTGTAAACACATTTCACAGCAGAGTATTTTCTAATTAAGATCATTTTAAGTGTTGTGTGCAAAAGTCACCATGCCAGCCTGTCTCCGCACACAGGAATAAGCACACAACAACTTCAGAAAGAAAGCCAAGAGTTGTCCCTTAACCTAAGATAAACTTGCTTTATGACCAGTTTCAAAGTCATGCAAGGTCACAGCCATTTACTCTTATTAATTGGTGATGTCTTCAAAATACAAGCGGCTCCCTCTCGTAGATGCCGATGCCCTGTAACATGTTGACATGCTGCAAATAAAATTAGCAACACTAAACCGGGAACTCAATTCAAACCCAGAGACTGTTAGTGAAGTTAAAGGTGGACAAGGAATTTATATTTGGAGCCACAAGATTGAAGCTTTTTATGGAGCGCACAGTAAAACCTTTAAAGCCTCAAACTTCTTCTTCACAGAGAGGATTTGTTTAAGGAGAATTAATACAACTAATAAACCTGAACACATCGTATAATAACCCAATATTTGTTGGTATTTTACAAAGCTAGTTGGTTATACAGTATCTACTGTAAATGGGCTCGAGATTTTAGATAAATCAATAAAAAAAGCATCAAATAATTTCAATGACTTAGCTATTGGCTTGGCTCCAACACATTGTACGTGATAGGCTAAGGGGCGGGACATCTCTAAGAGGTTGACCAATCACAACAGAGCCGGCCAGCTAACAAATCAGAGCAGACTGGAATCTGGTTTCAGACAGAGGGTGAAAAGAGGTGCTGCAACACAGGCAGTATGAGAAAAATAAAGAGATGTTTGAACATTAAAGCACACAGACATGTAGAGACACTACATACTGATATACACCTGATCATCAGCAGGAGAGGACTCTTTAAAGTAGAGACACTACATACTGATATACACCTGATCATCAGCAGGAGAGGACTCTTTAAAGTAGAGACACTACATACTGATATACACCTGAATCATCAGCAGGAGAGGACTCTTTAAAGTAGAGACACTACATACTGATATACACCTGAATCATCAGCAGGAGAGGACTCTTTAAAGTAGAGACACTACATACTGATATACACCTGAACATCAGCAGGAGAGGACTCTTTAAAGTAGAGTACACTACATACTGATATAGCACCTGAACATCAGCAGGAGAGGACTCTTTAAAGTAGAGACACTACATACTGATATACACCTGATCATCAGCAGGAGAGGACTCTTTAAAGTAGAGACACTACATACTGATATACACCTGAACATCAGCAGGAGAGGACTCTTTAAAGTAGAGACACTACATACTGATATACACCTGAACATCAGCAGAGAGAGGACTCTTTAAAGTAGAGACACTACACTACTGATATACACCTGAACATCAGCAGGAGAGGACTCTTTAAAGTAGAGTCACTACATACTGATATAGACCTGAACATCAGCAGGAGAGGACTCTTTAAAGTAGAGACACTACATACTGATATACACCTGAACATCAGCAGGAGAGGACTCTTTAAAGTAGAGACACTACATACTGATATACACCTGAACATCAGCAGGAGAGGACTTTTTAAAGTAGAGACACTACATACTGATATACACCTGAAACATCAGCAGGAGAGGACTCTTTAAAGTAGAGACACTACATACTGATATACACCTGAACATCAGCAGGAGAGGACTCTTTAAAGTAGAGACACTACATACTGATATACACCTAAACATCAGCAGGAGAGGACTCTTTAAAGTAGAGACACTACATACTGATATACACCTGAACATCAGCAGGAGAGGACTCTTTAAAGTAGAGACACTACATACTGATATACACCTGAACATCAGCAGGAGACGACTCTTTAAAGTAGAGACACTACATACTGATATACACCTGAACATCAGCAGGAGAGGACTCTTTAAAGTAGAGACACTGCATACTGATATACACCTGAACATCAGCAGGAGAGGACTCTTTAAAGTAGAGACACTACATACTGATATACACCTGAACATCAGCAGGAGAGGACTCTTTAAAGTAGAGACACTACATACTGATATACACCTGAACATCAGCAGGAGAGGACTCTTTAAAGTAGAGTCACTACATACTGATATAGACCTGAACATCAGCAGGAGAGGACTTTTTAAAGAAGAGACACTACATACTGATATACACCTGAACATCAGCAGGAGAGGACTCTTTAAAGTAGAGTCACTACATACAGTACTGATATGAACCTGAACATCAGCAGGAGAGGACTCTTTAAAGTAGAGACACTACATACTGATATACACCTGAACATCAGCAGGAGAGGACTCTTTAAAGTAGAGACACTACATACTGATATACACCTGAACATCAGCAGGAGAGGACTCTTTAAAGTAGAGACACTACATACTGATATACAACTGAACATCAGCAGGAGAGGACTCTTTAAAGTAGAGACACTACATACTGATATACACCTGAACATCAGCAGGAGAGGACTCTTTAAAGTAGAGACACTACATACTGATATACACCTGAACATCAGCAGGAGAGGACTCTTTAAAGTAGAGACACTACACACTGATATACACCTGAACATCAGCAGGAGAGGACTCTTTAAAGTAGAGACACTACATACTGTACTGATATGAACCTGAAAATGTCAGGACCTCGACACAAACTGATGAACCCAAAGGCATGACCCAGAGACAATGTCTTGAATATTAAAAAAAGTATATTTATTTTCACAGATCAGGTAATCCCTCTTAACAGAGTGGTGGAAATAACAAAAGGCACTCACAAGGAGGAACAAACTAGCATAACAAAAAGAGGACTTAATAAAAACTTAAGCCAACAAAATAACAAAACCTGACATGAGAGAAAGCGATCCTTTCTGAGCCGAGGCTTGGCACGACCATTCGGGGAAACAAACCAGACGAACTGACACAGGACAGGGGAGAGACAGGACTATTTAAACATGATGTGAGAGGGAACAGGTGGAAACAATCAGGGGCGGGGCAGACGCTGATGAAGGCGGGAAAACACACAGGGGGAGGAAGAAACAGGGCCTGAAATGAAAGACATGAGGTAAATACAAAATACACATTTGACGAGACACAACAAAATAAGCATCACATGGCCCCTTTAACCCTTCACCTCCCCATCTCTCTGCAGGACAACACCAACATTGACGCCGCCATCACTTGTTTGGTGAAGAGCATCATGAAAGCGGAGGATGAGAAAGCCTCGGCGGGGAAAACGGAACCTGAAGGCAGCGTCCTGGTTCTGCCGCACTTCGACTACAACACCAAGGAGAATAAACTCAGCGGGTGTTCGGGATGCTCCTCGATCAAAACCAGAGACAACGACTGAAGGAGGGACGTCTGTAGCAAGAGACTGAATGTTAGTGTGTTGAAGGGTTATGTTACAAAGATGCATCCACTGTGTCCTCACAAAGCACTTCTTCAGAGAGGAAACAATTAAGCCGTTTGGGATTCTTCAGAAAAATCTATTAAAAGATAATGTTATTATTCTATTTTCATAACAGAAATGGAGACAGATATTTGTTCCACTGTTGAGAAACCCTTTGTTTTTAAAATGATACAAAAATGTACTCGTTAACATAGTGTTTATAAAGATATTTTAATATTTGTATATAGCAGAGCAACATCTTTAATGTTTGAGACCGATGGATTTGTTATATAATGACATGTTTCTATTATTTGATGCTAATTTTGTAAAAATGCATGCTTTATTTTTAGCTTCAAATAAAAAAAAAATTAAATTATATTAAAAATCGACTTTTTACAACTGTCTTTCTAATATTATGTCTAGCGTTTTTTCTGAACACTGTGCTAGGTTAGCAGCTACTTTTTTGATGCCAGACTTATTAATATGTTGATCTCTAGTTAGCATTTTTTTACATTTGTTTTCAGTATATGTAATGTAAAAAGTGTTGATTCCATTGTTCATGATCTCCTTATAATGGTCATGTTAGTCAAAGGCAGGGTTGGTAAGAACGGAGAAACCAGCTCGAGAGCGCTAGAATTTGAAAGTACACAACAGCCCCTTCCTTCATACTTCCTTACAGAGCCCCTCCTCCAACACACACGAACGCGCACATGACCAATGAGGGCACGAGATAAGCTTGTGCCCAGATGGAAGGCTGACAGGCAGGTAGGCCATCCAGTTACTTTAGCCGGGCCGGCTAAAATGATTGGTCGTGCTTTTTACAGCGCCACGGCTTCCACAGATGATGTTTTTAAATGTATTTATTGTCAAAGCATTTAATATATTCATTGCTATCGGGATGTTAAGAGCATTCCATGGAATATAACAAAAAGTGTTTCTGAAGTGAATTACCTCCCCACTTTAAGGAGGTTCATCATGAGACGAATAACAAGGAAACAGTGACGTCTAATGGTGAGAGTGAAGAACTCCATGAAGCCTTCAGTGAGCCGATGGAGGACAAGGCAAGTTCATTATTTGTTCTTTTTTCTAAAAAGTGCACGAAGGATTTTCACACCTGATCTCACAGATGTCAGCTCAGCCTTTCTCAGGGAGCAGAAGTCGAACATGTCCTTTTAAATCTTCGCTGACAGCAGGTTGTGAGATGAGTTGTTCAGAGAGGTGTCCACACCACTTCCACACATTCAGGCTAGTTTCACATTCTTCCAAGTCCTTCAATAATCCATATGTAAGTATGCACATTCAAATGTATGTACTTGGTGGTCTTTGTTATCGGACCTCGCCTCCATACTGCCTGCTAAACACACTCTTAAAGTAATTTCAATGTAAATGATGGGAAACACAATTTATACCTCGACCTTGCAAAAATGTACTTTGAATTTCAGCTGAAGTTAATTTCACGTTTAAGTGAGTCAAGTGAAGTGTGTGTTCCAATTTAATTGATTCATTTACTGCAGTCTTTTTAGTAAAAATACCGATTTAGTTTGTAACTCTCTGTCATATCTCAGCACGAAAAACAGTGGAAGTGCAAAAAAAAAGGACTATAACTTAAAATAAATACCAACTTAAGCCAGCGCTCATCATTAATGAGATAACGTTGATTTGATTCAACTGAAAAATATACACAGACACAGAATATATTTCACACTTTATTTTCGACTGTTTTCGATCTTTAAGCCTTGAATATTTGTACCCAGAAAAGCAGCCATTTATGCAATGAATCATTATACAAGAAAACCAATATGCACTTGAGTTGCAATCTCACAGACAATCTTGTAGCTCCATCTACTTCCGACCCATGGGACCTTATTTCGGAAAAATTATGTATTGAAGTCAATGGGGAGAGGAAACGTATCTTTCGAATTACACATATGCTGTTCGTCAATTAAACAATTATTTCCATGTCAAAAAAGTCAGTTTGTCGTAAAACTGTGGAATATAATTCATGTTGTGCTGGGATTTTAGAAAAGTGCTATCCAGCTGTTTTGAAGCATGACTCATTTGTTGGACTAAAACGATACCTGCCTCTGCTTTTATTTCTATCTTATTTACGTCCATCTCATTTTGGCAAACACTCTTTCATCTTCCATCGTCTTATTTGCTGCTTTTCTTGAGATTGATCTCTGTCCCCTACTCTCTTGCTTTCTTTCTTCTCTGCCAGTTTCTCCAGCTGAGTCGCTCTCGAGATGAAAGCTTGAAATCCAACCCTAATTATGTGAAGGATTCCTGAAAGCAGTGTGTTGTAAGTGCTTTGAATGGCAGTGATATGGCAAATGTACACTAATTAGAAAACATTCAATGATATATAGGACCTTCTCTCTCCTGGAGGACAGTGTGGCTTTAATGGAATCTTATTTTCTGAATCAGTGTGCAAAATCAAAAAAATAAATAATTGAATGAGGACATATTCCGTTCATTTTCAGGTGCATATTAGTAGTGTCTCTACTTTAAAGAGTCCTCTCCTGCTGATGTTCAGGTGTGTATCAGTATGTAGTGTCTCTACTTTAAAGAGTCCTCTCCTGCTGATGTTCAGGTGTATATCAGTATGTAGTGTCTCTACTTTAAAGAGTCCTCTCCTGCTGATGTTCAGGTGTGTATCAGTATGTAGTGTCTCTACTTTAAAGAGTCCTCTCCTGCTGATGTTCAGGTGTATATCAGTATGTAGTGTCTCTACTTTAAAGAGTCCTCTCCTGCTGATGTTCAGGTATATATCAGTATGTAGTGTCTCTACTTTAAAGAGTCCTCTCCTGCTGATGTTCAGGTGTATATCAGTATGTAGTGTCTCTACTTTAAAGAGTCCTCTCCTGCTGATGTTCAGGTGTATATCAGTATGTAGTGTCTCTACTTTAAAGAGTCCTCTCCTGCTGATGTTCAGGTGTATATCAGTATGTAGTGTCTCTACTTTAAAGAGTCCTCTCCTGCTGATGTTCAGGTGTATATCAGTATGTAGTGTCTCTACTTTAAAGAGTCCTTTCCTGCTGATGTTCAGGTGTATATCAGTATGTAGTGTCTCTACTTTAAAGAGTCCTCTCCTGCTGATGTTCAGGTGTGTATCAGTATGTAGTGTCTCTACTTTAAAGAGTCCTCTCCTGCTGATGTTCAGGTGTATATCAGTATGTAGTGTCTCTACTTTAAAGAGTCCTCTCCTGCTGATGTTCAGGTATATATCAGTATGTAGTGTCTCTACTTTAAAGAGTCCTCTCCTGCTGATGTTCAGGTGTATATCAGTATGTAGTGTCTCTACTTTAAAGAGTCCTCTCCTGCTGATGTTCAGGTGTGTATCAGTATGTAGTGTCTCTCCTTTAAAGAGTCCTCTCCTGCTGATGTTCAGGTGTATATCAGTATGTAGTGTCTCTACTTTAAAGAGTCCTCTCCTGCTGATGTTCAGGTATATATCAGTATGTAGTGTCTCTCCTTTAAAGAGTCCTCTCCTGCTGATGTTCAGGTGTATATCAGTATGTTGTGTCTCTACTTTAAAGAGTCCTCTCCTGCTGATGTTCAGGTGTATATCAGTGTGTAGTGTCTCTACTTTAAAGAGTCCTCTCCTGCTGATGTTCAGGTGTATATCAGTATGTAGTGTCTCTACTTTAAAGAGTCCTCTCCTGCTGATGTTCAGGTGTGTATCAGTATGTAGTGTCTCTACTTTAAAGAGTCCTCTCCTGCTGATGTTCAGGTGTATATCAGTATGTTGTGTCAGTATAGTTGCACCATCAGCCACTACATAGGACCCTATTGCATCATCCCATACACTGCCACTCAGTGGAAAGTCAGTGTAAGTGCATGATACATTTCTCTAAACCCAGATGAACGACAGAAAGCCAGATGGACCGAGTCACCTGCCGATATCCTGCCAATCCTTTCATGGAAAGCGCCCCCTGCAGTTCTAAAACATTTGGTGACATCAAGTAACAACTAAGGAATCATATAATTCATAAATTGTCAAAGTATTGATTTTATGTTTGCTGGAAAATACGATTATTCACCTGTCCACTAAAGTGGACGTCATGCATCACTGGCTATATTTCAACTACAATTCATACTGTTACTGCTACTGTTCTTCTTGAAAATATTTAATTTGCAATATCTTTTTGGGCCTTAAATCAATATACCTGTCTGTCTGTGTTGTCTGTCTCTGGTTTCCTGTTTTATTTTGAAAAGTGTTCACCCCCCATCTTGTCTGTTGATTCCTGTCTCTGTGTTTGCCCTCCTCTGTCTGATTGTCTGATTGTGTTCACCTGTTGCCCTTGTGTTTCTGCCTCCCCTGCCCAGCTGTGTCTTGTCCTGTGATTACCCTTCTTTGTATTTAGTCTTGTCTTCCCCTGTCGGTTCATTGTTTGTCTGTCCCTTCACGTCACGCTCCATGTTTGTCCCTGAAGTTTTTTGATCCTGGATTCTTTTCTCGTGCTCCCCTGATTTGGTAATCTTAAATTTGTTTCTTGTTTTCTTTGATCATCGGCTTTTGTCAAATAAAGCTCGCTTTTTGTTACCCCTTAAAACCCGCTTATCCTTTTTAATACTGCATTTGGGTAATCCGAATCCTGACAATACTTATGTTATTATAATGTAATTTTAAGTTTGCACGTCTTTAATTTTTTCAAAATGTACAAGTTTTGAGAGTGGACATATAAATCTTTTCTTTTCTAAATTTGAAAAAACGTTAAAATCTTGTTTTTCTTTGCTCTTGTTTTCAAGAGCAATAAAAAACACTTGGTAAAAAAATCCTGAGTGAGGCTTTCATAATTCATGCATGAAAGACCTTTTACATACAAAAAATCCACTTTTCTTTTGTAACGCTGCAGGAGCGAGAATTAATTATTCGTCATCTGCAGGGAGCTTTTTAATAAAGAGGAACTAGTCACAAGTGGAAGAAAAATATTCTCCTGCTGACTCACGGTGTGTGAGAGTGAGACCTGTAAGCAGCCCTTCTTCTTCAACTAATGTTTCTATTTCTGCTCTTTCTCTCTCACATTTTCTCTCGGTTTTTTCTCCCCCAAAGCAGCTGAGTGCCATTCTCAGCCTCGTGCCTGAGCGTCTAAAATCACCAAGGAAGCAAGGATCCCACTGAGTCTAATGGGGGAGGAGGGGTCTCACATCGCCTGCCTGCATTAGTTATTTTCTGTTGATTCTCAGTCGTCGATCTGAGCAGATGCCGAAGCCGAATCCTCCAAGCCTAATTGACTCCTGATGTCATTTTGAGAAGAAATGGATTATGGGTGCTGGGATTTTCTGACGAGGAACCTGTTGGAGGATTGAGCTGCAGCGATATCTCAGATTCTGGTCCTGTGAGTCAGGGGGAAAGAGGATTTTATCACACAGCATGAGATGATTTTCATGCAGGTTTGTGTTTCACCTCTAACATTTATTATCTGATCTTTTGTTTGGTGATAAGCAAGCATGCTGTGTGCTTTTTCAAGTCAGCATAATACAACCATGTGGCTTCTTTCTCCTGTGTTTACGATATCGGAAAGTTGAATGTAACTGTTTATTAGTGTAAAAGAAGAATTCGGATACATTTTGGACTCTGGATTCATAGAGAAACCATTCTAAAATATCCTTGTAGTATTAAGATATTGATTGTCTATCTTTCTATTTGAATTTCAGAAGGCAGTCTTGTCCTTACACCTTCATATGCATTTTAAATAAATGCTATTCTTGTCTACATTTCCCATGAATATGACATATACACCTATAACAGATTTTTAAGAAAGCCTAAAATGTGTGGTTTAGATTTTGTAATACCAAGTTAAACCGTGTGGTGCTGTCACTTTTACACACAAACGTTTATATATAATCAGGTGCTTTTCCTTTATTTCTAAGCAGGTGAATATTATGTCCAGATGCTCCCTGCCCTCAAAGCGAATCCAGTAAAAGATGAAGATGTCGGCTGCTGTTAAAATGGTCCTCAGCCTGCTGCTCACGCTACACTTAAGCAGAGGTGAGTATTTGTAAATCCTTCTTCAATCAGGACTATAATCATGTTTGATAATTATCCCCCTTGTGTTTTGATCCCTGTGGATGTAAAGAGCGGTGTGTGTGTGTTCAATCAAAATGCAGAATTAATTTACACCATGATTTCAGCAAAAGCACTTATAATTAATCATCCACATAATCACAGCAAAGTGCTATTTGACTTTGTTGAACTTGCAAATGCAGATTTACTATAAGATGTACTGTAATACATGTTAGTTTTTTGTCCTGCATTTCTCACATTTAATACCAACTTTTACCGTAAAAGGATAAACACCAAACCATTTCAACACATTTTATTGTAAATCACAATTTCGTTTGGTGGAGTATTTTCTCATAACTTAAGCAAGATGTGTTTTTCACGGGTTTTGAATCAGTGCATCAGAATGAAAGACAAATTGTCCTTTGCCCGAAAACCTATTGAGGAAGATATTATTATAGATATTATGGTTCTGCTTGATTGTGTAACCATAAACGCATCATCAAGTATGTGTTGGCCTTCCATCAACAATAACAGCCACATGTGAAGGAGTGGATGAATCTGCCAGAGAGTCGGAGTGTGTGATTGCATTTCGATGTCTCAGATTCCCTACCGGAGAAAGTTTATATATCTTTGCAGGAGGCCCTTGGGAGGATAATGAGCCTCCTTCACCACTCACCTCCTCCCTCTTTCTGTGCATTGTTTATGCACCTGGTGATCATCCTTCTCTAGTGTCTCAACGTACAGTAATTGATGTTCTTCATGCTAGCTCCAAAAGAATTCCTATCAGCCTCAAGGACATAGCTTTCAAAAAGGGTTGATCAATCACGTTACTGATGTTTCTTTCCTTTGTGAATTTCTATTTCTATTTCCTTGTCAACTGTGCTTTTTCTTAGCCACTTATAAAGGCTGGCTAAATTGAAGCCGATGACTGAAATATCTCTACTTTTGGATGAATTGCTATAATATTCGAGGTCCCCAGGGGATGCATATTCTCCCTGTTCCTCTTACACCACCATGAGGGTGATATTTTTACACCCTTGTTTAGTGAAACTATTCGTCTTTTAGATGAATTGGTTGCAAAATGATGAACCCTGATGATTTTGATAATAGATTTTTGGTCTTTTCTCCTTGTGAAACCATGTTTTTGAGTTAAATGTCTCTATAACTTTTGGAAGGATTGCTTTAATATTCGAGGTCCCCAGGGGATGAACCTCATGAGACTGTTGATCTTCTCCCTGTTCCTGTAACACCAACATGAGGTTTATATTTTGTTCCCCTATTTAGTGAAACGTATCGTCTTTTAGATTCGTTCATGGTCCCCACAGGATCAACTACCGTAAATGTAGGTTACAGTTTTTTGGTACCGACATTCGTGGTTGCAAGATGGTAAACCCTAATGAATTTGATGATTGATTCTTTGGACTTTTCTCCTTGTAAAGCATGATTTTGAGTGAAATATCTCAACAACTTGTGGATGAATTGCTATAATATTCAAGGTCCCCAGGGGATGAATCCCAATGAAACTGTTGATCTGCTCTCTGTTCCTCTTACTACACCATGAGACCTTTTTTGCTTTTAAATGAAATGTCTCAACAACCTTTAAATGGATTTAGATTTACATGCATGGTCCCTTCAGGATTAACTGTGATAATTTGGACAGCCCTTGATCCCAAGTCCCAGTTTATTGGTGCAGGCATTCATGGTTCCCAGATGATGAATCCTAATGACTTTGGGTGATTTATTCTCGTTGTGAAACCAGGTTTTTCCAGTGAAATTTTAAAAAACGTTCTCAACTACGGCATGGATTACCATGACATTTGTTGCACATTCATGTCCCCCTGAAGATGAATCATAATAATGATTCTCTGACTTAACTTCTAACATGTCAAAACAATGCTTAATTTCTCTAATACTGTTTTACTGTTCCTCTTATTGAATGTGAAGTAGACATTTTGCTTTAGTGAGATGTCGCAACACCCATTGAATCCATTTTAGGATCCATTCATCCCCACAGGATGAACTGCCATACCTTCAGGTTACAGTTGAACAAAAATGTTTGTGGTTGCCAGATGCTGTACCCTAATAACTCTAGTGGTTGATTTGTTTGACTTTTCTCCTTGTGAAACCATGTTTTTGAGTGACATGTATGACACAACTGTACATGTGTTTTGTTAATTAGCAAGTGTTAGGACTCTAAACTCCTGCTTAAATAACCATGCGGGCATTGTTACTGTGAGCCTGTTAGCATTTAGCTCTAAGAACACTGTGCCTATGTAAAGCCAGTGAAGGCAGCATTTCCAGAATCTGGAGATCCCTGGTAGACCACCACACTAACAACAAAGACTATAACCCCTGTGACCCCCATTACAATGTACAATTCCCCTTTGTTGGACGAATAAATCTAATAAAATCAAATCAAGTTTTATTTATAATGCACATTTAAAAACGATTTTTGGTCGAGCCAAGGTGCTGTACATGTAATATAAGCACACTACAATAACATGAGAAAGAAAAGACAATAATTTACAACAGAAATATAAAGACAAAACACAGGAATGTCAGGTGTCATGCTCAGCTCTGACTAGAAGGCCAGAGAGAAGAAGTGTGTCTTCAGTGAAGATTTAAAAACCCCTAGGGTCTGGGCCGACTTCACATGAAGGGGCAGAGTGTTCCAGAGCCTAGGGCCAGCTGCTGCGAAGGCTCGGTCCCCTGGGTTTTGAGCCTGGTCTTGGGCACTACAAGCAGCAGCTGGTCAGCAGACCTTAAAGCTCTATTGGAATAAAGGTATTCTGGCAGGGGTGGCGCCAGGGGGGAGGTAGGGGGTGCTGAAGCACCCCCCAGGATTGCCAAAGCACCCCCTAAGCACCCCCAAGAAATATATATATATATATATATATTTTTAATTATTATTATTTGTATTAAATTAGAAACATTATTGATTACATCAATGCAAATGTGAAACAAACACATTTTTGACCAAAACATAAAGCCAACACAGGTGATATGATTAGGCCAATGGCCAGCACCCATTCGATTTTTGACCTACCCATAGGCTAAATTACTTTGACACTTGAGTGACTTCCTGTTAGCTAGAGCGTCAAATTATTTGCTAACAGCAAAGTGAAAGATGGATCGTTTTTTAGTCCTTAAACGTCCACGTGTGGACACTCAATCAAAACCACCTGAAAGCGAGAGGGATTCTGCACATAATAGCCTAGCGTCGTGAGTAGCCTACAAGTAGCTTCTCTGGTCTCTGTGTTTCATTCAAGCTCTGCTCTGTGTGTGTGTGTGTGGCACGAGCCATTTTGTGTGCGTGCGTGAGCGAGCAAGAGAGAGAGCTCGCCTTGCGCACCGGTGGGTGTAAATTGCACAGACAGCAGTTAGTAAGATTGATTTCAGTAGCCACTTGTCTGGAAATACCGAAGACCAGAAACGGTTTTGAAAACGTTTGTCACGTAGTGATCGTCTTCTCAATAGAACATCTTTGATAATGTCTTCTGACCAATCAGAATCACGATAACGGCGTGGTGTTGTTGCAGGAAGTCCTGATACATCGATACAGCATTACGTGTCGATAGAAATCAACACGTAATGAAATACAGCCCCACCACTGTATGGGTTAGCCCTACCATAGATTACCCAACACAAACACTCTGGAGCCGCCACTGATTATGTTTATTGTTGTTATTTGTAGGGCTTTGTCCTAATATTTATTTTTGTTTTAAACTATGTTGAAATATTAGTTTAATATCATTTTTTTTATTTTGCTATGAAATTCTGAATGAAAGGCTGCGCACAAGACTGGTTTCTCGCTGGGTTGAGTCGTGTGGGTTTTTGAGTGAGATGCGGCACAGCAGCCTGTCAGTTTACTCTTGCTAGGTTAGTTTGGCTATTATCATTTATATTTATCTGCAACAATGGATATCAGGAAGTGGTTCACACTTATACACTTGAAAGGAATATGGCAACTCAGCGCCAGATGCAGGCACATTAGAAGACATCAGTTACGTTACCAACGAGCTAGCCAGCCAGCCAGGGACAAGGGAGGCTGGCAATCAATTATATTTTGAAGAGAAATTGACTCTCAAGCCGGCTCTCTCACAAACTCCGGCAAGCAGACCGCTGCACACGCTCTCTGCCTCGCTCAATCTCTCTCTCCCTTTCTCTCCATCGCTCAACCTCACTCCACCTCTCCACCCTGTGTGCGCTCAAGTTTGCCTGCGTGCTTGCCCAAGTTGGCACAGCGTTACAAATGTGCCACAAAACCAACCAATGGATGTAGCCTATAATAAGACCGTCAACAGCCTTATGGCAATCAATATAAAATATCTATAAAGAAATAGAAAATCTGTTTACAGTTCTGTGTCATATGGATGTTGAGAGATATATCCATAGATCTCTTAATGTTGCTCTCAAAGTGCACCAGATTGATGCTTTTAACTTCAATATTTAAAAAAATCTTCCCGGGGGAAACATGCCCCCGGACCCCACTAGAGGAGGCGAGGACCCCCCTAGAGGAGGTGAGGTCCACCCCCCACTTGTAAAAATAGCACTTTACCCCTGCTTACACCTATATGCCGTGAGCTGATTATCGAGCCTTCATTGTAACAGGTGTGTGTGTGTGTGTGTGTGTGTGTGTGTGTGTGTGTGTGTGTGTGTGTGTGTGTGTGTGTGTGTGTGCGCGCGTGCGTGCGTGTGGGGAGTGTTGCAGTAGAAAATTCAACTGTAGCGCTGGTGCATTAATGGGAAACCCTTAATGTTTGAGCACCCTCTATGAAACGTCAAGCTACCCCACAGCACCCCCTAGAGAAATTCTCTGGCGCCGCCACTGTATTCTGGTCTGATTATCCTTGTTAATTAGATTGTCCTTGTTAATTACAAAACATTGATTGGTTTAAATTGTGTGCAATGCTTTTGTATTTTTCCCCTTCGATTCAGAGAAACAAATATTTTTTCGGAGTAAAGGATGGCAGAAGACACTACACTACCCAGAATCCCCAGCTATCGTTTAGGACTACACCATTTCGACATGTTGAGTCGGGAGGCAGTCGGCCAAAGAAAACAAACTGATTGGCTGTTCAGCTAGCGAATCAGTGCATGAGAAGCGAAACGGAAGTGAGGGACCCAAACAAACTATAAAGAAGGCAAATCTGAGATTTCATTGAACTCCAGCTCTCGACTCAGGTTCGGGAAAGCCCCATGAGCTTCTCGCTGTAGAGTGAAAATGGAACGCACACGCTATTTGTTGTTTGTTTATATAACGCAGTCTGTTCTTCTTCTCTCGGTTATCACGCAGTCTGTCTTCCGGTTGTTGCCTCTTTTGAATGACGAATACACACTACCGCCGCCTGCTGGTAAGGAGGGTTATTGCCACTCACGCATGCGCAGTTCGTACGTGCTACTTGGCCGTCGGCTGAAGTCTTTGCGGTGTGTTGCAGTGCGACACATGGCCGAGACGCAGAGACGTGAGGCGACGCAACGGTGGGACGTGTTCTTTGGTGTCAGTTTGGTGTGTAAGAGACTTTAGATGAAAATAAGGAGCCCCTCCCCACGCCCCTCTGAGAGATATTTGGTTAAAAAGAACACAATGGTGCTCTAGGAGGAGATTCAGGTGATAAGGGGGGGGGGGGGGGTTACCTTGGTTGGTGATTGGCTAATGGTTACACAAGCCAAAACATCGTCATGACGTCAAAGTGGCCAAAATCTGATCAGCTCATTTCCAGACAGTTTTTATAGAAATGGATCAAAAAGAGAGAATCTTTGTTCCTGAAACTTTCAGAGTCTCTTTCCACAGAGGGGACACATGTTGATGTAGAAGAGACATGAAGAAGAGGGGACACATGTTGATGTAGAAGAGACATGAAGAAGAGGGGACACATGTTGATGTAGAAGAGACATGAAGAAGAGGGGACACATGTTGATGTAGAAGAGACATGAAGAAGAGGGACACATGTTGATGTAGAAGAGACATGAAGAAGAGGGGACACATGTTGATGTAGAAGAGACATGAAGAAGAGGGGACACATGTTGATGTAGAAGAGACATGAAGAAGAGGGGACACATGTTGATGTAGAGGAGACATGAAGAAGAGGGACACATGTTGATGTAGAAGAGACATGAAGAAGAGGGGACACATGTTGATGTAGAAGAGACATGAAGAAGAGGGGACACATGTTGATGTAGAAGAGACATGAAGAAGAGGGGACACATGTTGATGTAGAAGAGACATGAAGAAGAGGGGACACATGTTGATGTAGAAGAGACATGAAGAAGAGGGGACACATGTTGATGTAGAAGAGACATGAAGAAGAGGGGACACATGTTGATGTAGAAGAGACATGAAGAAGAGGGGACACATGTTGATGTAGAAGAGACATGAAGAAGAGGGGACACATGTTGATGTAGAAGAGACATGAAGAAGAGGGGACACATGTTGATGTAGAAGAGACATGAAGAAGAGGGGACACATGTTGATGTAGAAGAGACATGAAGAAGAGGGGACACATGTTGATGTAGAAGAGACATGAAGAAGAGGGGACACATGTTGATGTAGAAGAGACATGAAGAAGAGGGGACACATGTTGATGTAGAAGAGACATGAAGAAGAGGGGACACATGTTGATGTAGAAGAGACATGAAGAAGAGGGGACACATGTTGATGTAGAAGAGACATGAAGAAGAGGAGACACATGTTGATGTAGAGGAGACATGAAGAAGAGGGGACACATGTTGATGTAGAAGAGACATGAAGAAGAGGGGACACATGTTGATGTAGAAGAGACATGAAGAAGAGGGGACACATGTTGATGTAGAAGAGACATGAAGAAGAGGGGACACATGTTGATGTAGAAGAGACATGAAGAAGAGGGGACACATGTTGATGTAGAAGAGACATGGAGAAGTGGATTTTGAATAATAGGTGACCTTTAACCTCTTCTCTCCTGCTTGTTGTTCTTCTAGCCCAGAAGCCCAGCGACTCCCCCTCCATGCTCTCCACTGTGGGCCATCAGTCCCTGGTCAGCCTCCTGCTGCTCATCTTCACCGTGGTTATGTCCAGCTGCATCTACGTCTGGGTCCTCAGATTCGTCTGCATCGGCTGCTGCCAGCCCGTCGCCGTGGGCTGCGAATCAGACGCTCTGGCCGACATGGTGTGAAGCCGTCGGCCCCGTTTCTGAGAGTCAGGGGAGCAATCAGTCACATGGTAACAAGTCCAACCAGGACTCATTTCCTTTCCTCACACCTCAACAATGACACTCTTCGCCCCTGTGTGTTCTGGACATTTCCTCAAGGGAGAAGGGGATTTTGATATAAGAAACGACGTGTCATGTCAGGCTGTCCTGAAAAAACTGAAACGTTGATTAGATTGGATGACTAATACTCCATTACTCGCATACTTATACATATATAATATCCTGCTTTATATTTTGCCACTGTAAATGTGTACTTTTTGTATTGCTATTGAGATGTTGACATTTTTAAATGTTTATTTCTTGTCCTTTAATTTTATTGTACAATGCCATTTCTTTTTATGCTGCTACAACACAAAAATGTCAATAAAGTACTTCTTATCTTATGAATGCAATAATCTTAAGTTCAACCTCATATCTTGTATTACAACTTAATATTATTGCTTTCAACTAACCTAATACAGTTATGTGAAATGTGTTGACATAATACATGCAAGTAAAGTTTCAGTGTTTGCTGTGAATCCTTTGAAACAAAATGGTGTCCTTGCAGTTTATAGATAATACTTCTTTATAGATCTGATTTCAAACCAAAAAGGCTTTATCACAAAGTCATTGCTTTTGAACTGTTTTAAAGGGAAATGGACAGATGTAATGTTCAAACTTGAAAACACAAATTAGTACTTTGACTGAGCAACCATAAATCAAGAACAGTTTTTTGTACATACATGCAAAACACATTTATATGGTTAAGCAATTTAAAATGTGCAGAAGTTCACACATCTACTATTAATGCTTGAAAACTGTTGCCTTGTTTTTGTCATAGCTAAGTTACAGTAAAGTTTGAGTGCAGGCTCTACACTGTAGGGATGTGTGTCCGACTATACACGTTTGGTTTCACAATTTCTGATCTGATTTCTTCTCAAAGATGTTGTCAAATAAATACTTTCAGAACCAAAAAGCCCATTGTAATATCTATCTCTGATTAAATAAGAAAACGACACTTCAGACGAGAGATGAGTCACCTCACCTGATTATTGGGCAGAGGGCAGAGGATCAAGTTTGCATCTCAACGCTCCAATTAGGTAATCAGCCTTATTATTCATATCGCTTTTGAAGCCAATGAATGAATAAGTGATCTGACAGAATCCATGTCAGGCAGCGCTTCATATTTAACCCTGAAACGATGCATGCGTTAAGACTTACAACATGTTGACTGAAGGATATTTCTGACCGCTGGAGCAGGACATTAATACGTGAGCTTCTTGCAGCTCCATGTGGTTGATTTACACACAGTTTTCAACATTTATTGCTCAGACTATAATCTAAAATCTGTCAAATTCTACTTGGCGTATACCTGACATGACTGAAGGGAAGGAAACACCTTTTTAAGACAAGTATTGCTTGGTTGTTCTTATATTGACGTGTATTGCCATATTTATCGAGAGGTGTTATTTATAAGCCGAGCATCTCCTTGGATGTCTGTTTTTCTTTTCCTTCACTATCTGTCAGCAAGAGAAACCCCTCAGAGGACCTGCGGACCTCCAGCTTTATTTCCGGCTGTATATTGGCTTATCTCACTCTAAAAAAATAACTTACAACACAACAATATGTCACAATATGTGCAGTTATATATACGGACCAACCTCTATCTATCCCCAGTTTGAAGTCTTATTCAGTGACGCATGAGGTTAATGTTAAATGGTATTGTGTTGGTAAATGACACCAAGCTTTTTCACACAAAAGGAGAAAGGTTAATGATCCAAGATGATTATGGAGTAACTAGGAGCTGGAGCGCATGGAGTCAAATCAGTCATGCTTTCTGGTGATGGATGAATGGCAGAGCAGAGGGGGGCTTTAGGGTACAGAGCGTATATGAATTGGCTTTTCATTGATGGGAATTCAAAGGAATAGTATAGTTCTCACCAGGAGCCCGTTATACGCCATGCCACCCATGTATCCAATCATGAATGTATTGCTGCAGCACCAGTATGTGCAGTCGCTATAGAAACCTTTTTAAAGAATTCGAATAATTTGGATTTGAATTGCTCTACTTGCATTACATATCCATTCCTACTTCGAAGCAATTAGTGAAGTTAAACATTACAGATTTCAATAATGAGGTTCTTTTTTATATAAATGGCCTCTTATGCTTTTTGGGTTTCTCATTTCCTGTGTTATATATTACGTTTTAGTGCATGTAAATGGTCTGCAAAGGATTACATTCCTCGCCTGATGCTGGCCTACTCTATTGATTGTAACCATGGTAATCCCAGTACATACCACAGGTAATTTACACATTGTAGATAAACTATGTGCACCTCTGTCAGAAGTGAGATTGCTCCTATCTCCTCCAGCGCAGCAGCATGCTTTAACTGACAGCTCTTGATACAATCTCGGTCCAGACACGGTTGCCAGGGGCTACACTCTCCGCATCCGTACAGTTTCCATGGAAATAGTGAGTTCGGCTTTCCCGCCTGCAGATGGCAACGCTGCACTTTAAATCAGAGATGAAAAGGGGGGAGATGACGACAGCGAGCAAATCAGTGTTTGGCTCTGATGCCTCATAAAGAGCAGGGTGAAGGCTCGGTGTCATGTTTGGCATGTTCACCCTGACTTCACCTTTTCTCCTCTTGGTGCCGCAGTTATTTTCACTTGCGCTACAAAGCAGGCTGAGTGAGGCTCCCTGAGTTACTGTCTGCATGCCAATCTTCGTGCGGCTCAATTCTTCATGCTCATTTTTACACGATTCGACAAGGCAACGTTTGCATTTCCGGCTATATCTCAAAAGACAAAGAGAGAACGCATTCAAAGGCTGGGATTTGTGCAATCCTGTTTTCCAATGAGAAACTGTGAATTAGTTTGAGTGTGCAGCTGTTATGGCTCATGAAAGACGTGTGTTGGCACATCATCAGCTGTGCCAGTGTGAAACCCTGGGATCTTCTTTGGTGGCCTGAGTGTGCAGAGCTAACCACTTCCACTGTGGTTAGCATTTTTTTAATTTCCTTTTTTTCTGCTGCATGCACGTTTTTTTCGAAAACACACACACACACACACACACACACACACGCACACACACCTCATTAGATTTGGTAGACGTGGGAAAAAGAAACCAGATGAGGCTGACAGTTGAACCACACACACACTAACACACACACACACACACACACACCATTTTTTATCCTGGGCTGATCAGAAGCGTGTGTTTCCCATCACCCTGCTTTGAAATGTCGTTGCATAAATCATCAGTTTGGACCGATTGGACCGGCTTCTCTCCCTTCTGTCTGGAAAAAGGTCATTGGAGGTCGAAATCACTTGCTGCTGCCACTGCTTGCAGTATTTCTCACCTGGGTGGGAAATTCTTCAAACTACAAAATGAAACAAAAAAACGGACAGGGGAAAAAAAATGCACTTTTAGTCATCTGTGAGTTATGGTATCACTCCCCTCTCTGTCATGACAACACATGCACACATTCAGATGTATAGCATCATGCCATGCGGCTGTAATCAATGAAAACTACTTATAATGGGATGCAATCTAATTAGATCCTATGCAATGTGTGAAATACGGTCAGATGTCTGGTTTATTTAGCTCTAAGATCCGGTTTGATGCTTTGCCACTGATCTTTCAGCACACCGTGTTCCATAGTCTGGAGTCAAACAAGGACACGGTGTCTGAGAAATAATTTAATACGACCTTAAATGCGGATTATTGCACCAAAAGAGTGGCGTTTATAAATAGAAATCAACAGAGATTAAAGTCAGTTTAATGTTATATTGTAGCAGAACAGCTTTTATTCTGTACGAACAGGTGTCATTTGAGAGATGTCTTCCCTACATTCCGCTACAATTTAAACCGTGGCACCTTAAAGTGCTGCATTCACTCAGCAAGTGTCCAATAGACAATGGAGGCGTTCAAGAGCAGTCGGAAATATTTTATTTAGTCATTATCAGCTTGAACAATAGTAATACATCCGTTTTTTTTATTTTACTCAGAAATACTGATTGTTAAAGATAAATAATATATGTTATTTTATATTTATTCCTGCTACCATTTAATATGTTTATTTTTTTCTCCGCTTTAGTCATATCTCACACTGCACTGTAGCTTTTATTCGTGTATTTTATACCTGTATTATTCTATATTAGCTTGTTTCTTGTCTATATTATTCTCTTTACTTTTTTAAGGCCATCTAAAAATGTGATTCTGCTGCATTATTTTGTAATGCTCTTAATGCTTTTCCTTTTTCTAAAGCACTTTGAATTTCCTTGTGTTGAAAGGTGCTACATAAATAAACGTGCCTTGCCTTATCTACATCTTAGCGGCTCATACAGAATAATGACATTTAACCCTGCCTTGCAGATCATGGATAATACACACATATGAATGATAACGTTTCCCAGAGCAGTATATGTCATCTTCAAAGTGCTCCAAGTCCCATTCAGTTGGTATTCAGTTAGGAATGATGTAGGCTAACTAAAGTAACCAAGCTCATAATCATAATTGTTGTCAATTTATTTTGTGCCACGACTCATGGATTATTATAACTACCTCTGATTCCAGTTCGTTTTTAATTTCTCTCAATGTTGGCTACTACTTACGCAGGAATAGACATATATGAAACAAAAAAAAGACAAGTTCAGCATTTAACACAAATCTAACAAGAGATAGAGTATTAGACAATGAAGCAATGTGCAATATAACACACTTTTTAGCAATTGCACTGTGCAATAATCACTTAAATGTCCCAACACTTTTATAATGTCTCACCATCTTAATATTTTACTTATGTCACTTTTTTTTAATTGCTGCTAGACATTTTTAGCGCTGGTTGTTTACTTATTTGTCTGTATGTTGATTATATTACTAATGTGCTCTTTTATTCTCCATATTTAATAAGTTAGCGAATTCTTTATTATTGATTGCCTGATTCTGATTATTACGGGGAATTCGTTGGCATCTCTCACTTCACTTATATAAATAAAAGCATAAACACAAGAGATAAAAGTACATTAGCTTACTTGTATGCATGAAAAGTCTTGACAATCTAAATTCCGAGCCTCTCAGGAGCCCGTGAAGGCAGCACAGTTGTGAGATCAGCTGATTTTTTACGCTGCCATTTTGTCCGGCAGCAGAGCAGCGAGCAGCAGTTCAGTTCGTAAAGAGAAACCACTGGAGAGACTTTTAGAGACAGAAACCCAGGACAGGACGGGGAGAGAAAAGGAAGCCGGTACCGTGGAGGAGTCTGTTGTTGGAGGATAACACCAACTGGACAGCGAAAGGGAAGAATCGAGTTAAAAGGAGCTGTCATTTTTAACTTTTAAATTAACGGCTCAACAGTCACTTCTTTGGCAGGTTAGCTTAACCTAGCTTCTCGGCTAACACCTCTTCCTCTTCTCAACCGGGAGAAACTGCACCTGTCCCGGCTGTCAGCCACACAGTCACCTGGTGTAAACTCAAAACAATGTGATGCTCCATTTTGAATGACTTTTCTCTCCCGGAGGAGGGTTTAACACACACTTTGCCAAGCGACAACCAGTGAGAGCTAACTAATCCAAGCTAACAAGTTGACGTGGAGGAGGAACTCACATTTTTTTTTTTTTTTTTTTTGGATCGTTGATCTCCAAGCTGTGATTTCATACGGATTACTTTTTTGTTGTTGTCTCCTAAACTATCTCTGAAAATTACAGATTTACAAAACCAGCCAGTTAGCTATGTTTATTTGTGGCCAGAAAGTAATTTCCAGTGTTTACAAATCCCACAGTGGGACTCTTTCCTGGTTCCAGTACTGCACTGGGAACATTAGCTAACACAGACTGGTGTGTTTACTAGATTAGATAGGACACAGTGTTGCCAAACAAGTTACAAATAGTCTACAAATCATCTTGTAATTGCAGTTTTTTGTGTGATCTGACATTACTGCACACCTGAAACTAAAAAAACAGATTTAAAATATCCTGCAAATCATCTTGTTCTTGCAGTTGTGTGTGTGATCTGACATTCCTGCACACCTGAAACTAAATACCAGTGTGTGTGTGTGTGTGTGTGTGATCGCAGCCCTTTACCTCCACTTGACAGTGAAGTCACGTGGAGTGGTTTTCCGCAGGGAGTTGATCCATAGATCGGATCGTTATTGTGCTATTTTAGCTGATTGAGGAAAGAAAAGGCAGAAGGATAGAGAGAGATGTCGGGCCAATCTATCACGGATCGGATCGCAGCAGCTCAGCACAGCATGACCGGCTCTGCCATCAGCAAGGCGGTGTGCAAAGCCACCACGCATGAAGTCAGTGGACCCAAGAAGAAACACCTTGACTGTGAGTATTTCAGTCAGCAAGGCGTCCAATGCAGACATACCACAGCAGGCTGACACACACATTCCTGCACACACACTACCTGGCTGGTTGGACAGGCTGGGTTTGTATTTTATGCAAATGACCTTTTTTAGATGTAGCTCATACACTGGAATGAGGGGACACATTTGCTTATCAATTATGTAAAGTGCCCAAAGTGATGTCATTCTTTTGTGGACAATCCGATACATCACCCAATACAAACTCAAATGTATGAATAATGTGAATGAACCAATATATTTGTCTTACTTGGACACATTCCTTCACACACTACCCTGGCTGGTTGGACAGGCTGGGTTTGTATTTTATGCAAATACCTTCTTTAGATTAACTGTGTGGAATAATGGTACACATTTGCTTCTTATCAATACATGTAAATGCCCTATTTGAGTTGCCTAAGCCCAAAGTGATGTCATTTATTTCTGGACAATCAGCCAAACCTCTAACTACCCAATAAAAAAGGCTATTTATGAATAATGTGAATACATCAATATATTTTCCTTACTCATGGATGCTGTCTAGATAAATTCTTTAATCGTTTAATTTACAAAATGTCCAAAAATATTTGAAAAAATGTACATCCCAGTTCCTCAAAAACCCTAACGGCCCGTCCACACAGCGGCGTGCGTTGACGCTTCACCATTCACTTTGAATGGGGTGACGTCATTTTTCACCGAACTGCATTGTGGGAAGCGACGCGGAACTTTGCTGGCGTGGCTCGCCACAAAACTTGAGCAATGTTCAACTTTTGAAGCCTCGGCAGAAGCGTCAGCCAATCGAATCGAAACAAGTTCTAGCCAATCAAACCGCTGCTTGTGTGTCAGGGGCGGGAGATTCATGTGATTGGTTGTTGGTCGAGTTTCAGACACGCCCGCCGGTAAGCTTCAACGCACGCCGCTGTGTGGACGGGCCGTAACCCTAACCCTAAGAAGCCTAAGACGGAATTTATCGCCACAAATAGGATAACAATTTATCAATGTTCGCAATTTCATATTTCACTCACTTCATTTATAAGTCGACTAATCGTTGCAGCTCTTTTTCATTTCTATTACAAAAGAATACAAAACAAACTTGCTTTACCGATATATACAAAGTGACGTGATGTCCATTTTTAAACAGGGCTTGTGTAATGGATAAGGAATTTGATCTCGTGATTCCACGACAGCATATTGTGTTTTGGGGCCTGGCTCAGTAACAAAAAGTCTTAAAACAGGTTCCAGTTGAACAGACGTCAAGGCGGGTCACGCAAAGATAACAACATAAGTGACATAATGAACAGAAAGCAGGTCTTTCGTCACACCTGGGCTCACCTTTATATCCAAGTAGAGACAAAAGCAGAGCTGTAAAATCTCTGGGTTCATCACCTTTCCTTCCTCGGTGGGCGTCTGTTTATATTTCGAGGAAATCTCTTTAACATACCGCAAATTCCTGGAACTTATTCGTTGGTGTTATTTCTGTAGACTCCTGGTTGTCATTTCACATTTTGCTTTGCTGGTAGAGTGGATTCAAGGTGACATGATGTGAGTGGGACACCAACAAAAGAATGAATGTTGGCATGTAGGTAGGAAACATTAAAAATAAGAATGAGCTGTCATTTTTAAGCTTGTGTTTGACATTACTAAGGACGACATGTGCTGAAGTTCTGTTTTCCGGGAACCAGCGGGTTTTTTTTTTGTGGTCCGGGTTGCACATGTTTGATCGATGCTTCGGCTCAGCTGCCTCACATCAGTCAACTCCTCCTCCTCCGCTCGCTCAGCTGCTGACGTCCAACAAAAGTCATGTATTGTCTCCGCTCCCTTTTGTGAACTTGGCCAGATTCATGGAAGCCAATACGCCGCGTCAAGCTTAATCATTGCAGGATATTGATTTCTCTGTGAGAGCGACGACCTCTATGCCGTTGGGTGGGGGGGGGAGGGGCGGTCAGTGCTTCGTTGCATGAAGGCGTGATTGTCATGTTGTTGTCCGGGTTGATGATTTCCCCGTGAAGGTAACATCCAGGGCTGTCAAGTTCATTGTGTAGTTGGGATCGTGACGGAGGGCGGGCGGGTGGGAATAAAAGGCAAGTTATACGTGAGGTCGTCATTCACTTAGGCAGGAAGTCAATTTGTGAGGAGGCTGGCGGGAAGCGTTCGATCATCACTCAGGCAACCAGCTGATCCAAACATCCCATAATGTAATGAACACTGGCAGCCAGGTGAGATGGTTTGCCAGTCATTCAGTTGACCTTATTCCCACTTAAAGGAACACTCAAATCCCGGAATGAGCGTTTGTCTATCAATAACTCAACCCTTGAATTCTGGAAGAACACTTGGTTTTTATCCCATCGTCCTCAGTGAATGAAAAATCTAAACATTTTGATAAAGGAAGTAAACGGACGGTCATTTGTTCCCCTTATCTACCAGTGTGTATCAACGAGTGTATTTTTATATCACAGATGTCTTCAGTCTGTCCAGAGTGAACACATATTTTTGCAGGCCAAAACCATTTTTGCCATTCAAGTAATTTAACCCAAATGTTTTTTACTTACTTACTGTTCCTGCAACAACAAGCACAGCAGACCTCAAGTACATCAAACAGTTCTTAATCAATGACATATTGGATTTAAATGCTAGTTCTTCTGTGGGAAATCTTTTTTTTTTTAATTCTGGACGGATATAATACATCTTTGAAATACCTCTCCAAATTGTTAACATAATCAGTTCTAGTTGTTGTGGACAAAATGAACACTGACACACTTCAGTTTTTGTTGTTGTTTATCTATAAAAAGGACCTTTTATGATGCAGATGTCCAACCAATCAGAACCTGTCATTTCAGTGTTGGTTGTATTAGGTTTTTCAATCACTGTCATTTCTTTTACATCTGCACCTATGATGAGTTACCTTATAACTGCCATAGTCTGCAGCAGAAACAGTCAAATGGGATGGAGAACGGACATCTGATCACAACTAGTCGATCAATATGCATTTAACTTGCATTGAGAAACCAGGGCCAAACTGCAGTCTTCTTCAACTGGAAATTATTGGCACATTGTTGGTACATCTGGTCACAAGATGCTACAGGTTTGAACTCCGTTTAGGGGGCAGTTGCCAACCAGCCAGCTATTGTGTAAGTCCATTGGTTGGTGAATAATACGCCAGTGGAGCCATTTTATACATCGTAAAAGACACACGTAGATCAACCTGTGAGGCTTTGACTCTAGAAACCAAAGTTATTGTTGAACTCTTTGTCCGTTTGTCTATCTTTCACACAGTTCACCTACACACAAACACACAACCATATTTTTCTATTGCTCTTCCCTTGGCACGATCTTACCACAAGCAGCTGTGACTGTCTGACAGCAAGCTGTGAATGATCTCACTGGCATATTTGCATCTACTGTAGACCCAAAAGCTGAGTAACCCGGACAGAAGCCTTTCACAGCATGCAGGGGTTTGGGGGTCCGATTTTAGCATGAACAGCCATGACATTCACGCACCACCGGCAAAAATAAGTGCTGTTTTAACGCCATTTAGTGTCATGACTCAGACTGTCCACTTCAATTAACCCCCAGCCTGTGAGTAGGCAGGAAAAAATCCCATCAGTTTTGAATAGCTCTTTCATTTATGGAAATTATCGTCATAAAAATCAATGAGCGAAGGCTCAAATGTGTCAGAATACGTCTGCAGTTTTCATATCCTCAAGGTGAGTGTTGTGTGTTTTTAAAGCAGCCGAATGCTGTCTCACACACACACTCTTCAGAGGCCACTTCTTTCCACTTTGGCATCATTGAAACGCTGAATGTTTCACCGTCTTACCGCTGTTAGGAGAGAAGTTGTGACATTTAAATTGAAGGCTAGTTTCCCTCCACCGGCACTCTGTTGTCATGGCAGCAAACCAGCCAACTGGCTTGTGTTAAATGGACTTTAGTTGACGGGGGAAGTTGGATTGCGAAATCGGCTTCAGTTATAGTCCTGTTTTTTCAACCGTTGTTTATGCGGGTGTGTTTTTCTTCGAAGTAGTGAATAAGACCCTAATGAAGCTTCCAAGTAATTCAGATAATGGCATTTCTAATAATCGGAATGAAAAGCCACTAGAAGAATCGTTCCCTCGCCATTTATCTGAATTACTGGTCGGGAAGTTTCCACAGCACTTGACCTCTGTGAGCAATTCACAGTTCGACTCCACATGAGAGACACTTGCTAGTCGTAATGTGAGAGACATTGGAGTCACAAAGGGAGGTGTGAAGGAGGTGATGTAAGCGGTTGCTAAAGTGATGCTGCAGTCCCAAACCGGCTTTTTGTTCAGAGGCGTTTCTGTCTGCGTGATGTACAGTTGATGGCCTTCTTCACGCCTCCCTCTAAAACCATCTGGGTTCTCCGTCCGAAATGTTCCATTTGACAGGATTTTAAAACGTCCTCGCAACACTATAAATGTCACTTTTCTCCTCCATTTTGTACCTTTGTGGCATCTTGCCCCTTACTACAGTGACAGGCTTTTTAACCGCACCTTTTTGTTAGGCCAAAGATACTTTCTTTCTGACATGGTTGGATTACACTTTGTACGCACTTGCAACCTTGTAGAAAGCAGGGTAGATGGCAACATTTCAGACCAACTTAAACTCCTTCAGCTGACCTTCCCTTTCGATCTCTCGGAGGTTAGTAACGGGTGAAAAGAGGATTTCCCTATCAAAATGATAGCCTACTGTTCATTGTGTTTTTTAGCAGCAGTCCTTGTTGCCAGTTTTACAGGGAAACATTTTGTTTGCCAGGAAATTGCTGTGTCGTTAGCTGTTGCTGTGTTTAGTCCATGTCCACCATCACTTGGTGGACGGTTTATTTCACAGGTAGCAACAACGTTAGAAGCTAAATGGTCAGAAACTCAATTGAATGTGGACGCAGATATTTGACTTGCGTATGATTCGATTAATACTACAATACTTGTCTGTCATGTTTGCAGACATTGACACATGACAAAATTGAAGTTATTGTAGACCTTCTCAGCAATGAATTTAGAAAACTAACATAATTGCAAAAGTTTAACAATCAAAACCAGTTTTTCCCCTATATACAAATAGCGGCGGTGTAGTATTTGTGTTAACTGTATGTTCAATAAAGGTGTATTTTGCTAAACCTTGAGACATTGCCACTGTATGTATGTACTAGGCCTCAAGAGCCTTTCTTGTGCTGGCAGACACATAGAAACATATTGGTGGGGGTGCACTTCGCACACGCACACATGCTATGACTCCATCCTAGGGGAAACACTGAACCTATTATAGGAATCTATTTGTGTCTATATTATATTTGAAAATCTATATGACCCTTACCATTTCCTGGCAGATTTAGTGTTTTTATACTATAACGGGACCTCCCAAAAGTTGCCAATGAACTTATAGCTGAAGTCAAAATGACAGTTTATCTGGTACCTCCCAACCAACATGAAACCTTAGGAATAGCTTTTGCAATTAGGACCCTTTTACATATTTTTACTGGTTAGCAGCTAAGGTTATGAAAGCTTAATACAACACTTTGTTTTTAGCATTTTGCAGAACTGCTGGCCCACAGGTCCTCTGACAGCGTGTTGTGTCGTGCCATATTTAGCCAAACTTTAAAACTAGGTTACACTTGCATGACAAATGTATGTGGTGCTAGAGTAGTCCAACACTTTGAGGGGTGCTGTTTGGTCTGCAGTGTGTCTTTGGGTTAGTTTAGGATACAGGAGGAGCCACTGTTTACACAAGGTTATTGAGCTTGGGTTTATGTGGTTTGTGTTTCAGCCTCCAGTGAGCCGGTGCCCATACTTTACAGCTCTGTTTCAGACAGGAGCTTGTGGGTCACCTTGACAGATCTGTTCTTTGTTCACGTGTACATAATTCATGTTTGTGTGTTAGCTGTGGAAGTACAGCTGTGGTACTTTTCTCAAAGTTGCTAAACAAACATTTCCCCTGTGCAATAATAAAGACCACCTGTTGCTGTGAGTTTTGACAATCTGTTATTCGTCATCACCACAACTGGACCCAAGAAAAAGAGACGGGTAACGCTGTCTAGACCCCCTCCTTTCTGTAACGTGACTCAAACCCACCCCTCACTGTGCAGGAGCCCCCAATTAGTAAGAAGGTGTTGAAAACAACATGAAAGTAAATGAACGTCGTCAATCAGTGCTTACTAGTTAGCCTAGCTTGCTAGCTTTAAGTTGACAGCATAATGGATCGTCCTAAATATTGCATTTTGAAGGGATATGTCTTGAATTGGCTTAAAGCGGAGAGTCAATGCTATGTGTGATGGTTGAGGAGTGGAAACGTCTTCAGTTTGCACCAACTTTTAATGGCTAAACGGGAATAAAGCACAACCTTGGCTCTGAAATGTCAAATGTTTCCTTGAAACTCCCAATAAAAAAAGCCAAAAGTTGACTGTTTCCACAAACGTATCAGTTTTATCCTCTTTAAATTAATTGAAAAACATACACAATAGCTTGCAGTATTATTAAAGGTTATTATTATTTTTTGAAATCGTGAAGAGTCAACATTTCAGTTCCACTTTTTAAAGATCAATAAGCATGCTGTTGAATCTTGGTTAGCAATTTTCCTTTTCTGCCATTCTGTCACTTTTCTTTATTCTTAGTCTAATTACACAGTGTGACACACATGGAGTGATTATTACCATCCTCTGAAGGCCTCTTTAAGTGTTCAAGGAAGTGAAAAAAGGTTCAATGGGAGTTGAGGACATTTAAGAATACACATGGTCCCTGGTCATTTCCTGCTATTTGTGTTGCATTGATTCCAGGCCTGATAAAGCTGGGTGTAGCTGGTTAGCATCATGGTGGGGGGACGCGTGTGTCTTAGGTGATTGTTGGGGAGTGTAATGCTATCTAAAGAGAGCGGGACAGCCCCTCCCTGTTTGCAGAACCAAGATAGGCCCAGTTTAGACTAGCAGGCAGGAAAAAGGCTCACTGCCGACTGTCTGAATTATGTCTGTTTCAAGTAATGTGTGTGTGTCGGTGAATCTGTAATAGTTATTGCGTATCCATGTAGTGATTGATTGAACAAATAGCAGTGCACATTTCAAGATATAGGATCTAAAATACATTTGTAACGCTACTGTAATCCTTCAATGTACTAGTATTTAAATGAGCTGGCTGCTTTGCATTATATTAGTCATGGTAGTGCTGGAAAATCCCAATGTAAATACATTTCTTCTTAATTCCTCACACATTTTCGCCTCATATAAGCAACTCATAGATTATTGAGAAAGTATAAAAAAAAACTTCAAACGGTAATTATACATAAAACATTGTGCTTTCGGCTTGGCAACAAATCTAATGATTATCTATAAGCATTTCATAGATGCAAATGGACAATAACCATACATTAATAATGATACACCAAGCTAGCTGCTAATTAAACATGTCAATGACTGCATGTTGGCTAACAAACTAGTGTACTTGTTGGCATGGTGCTAATTTTACTTATCCAATTACCATCGTGGCCAAATGACTAGTAAATGTACCCTGCTTGTGGGGCCCTCATCTATTATGTATCGTCTGCTGTCCTAGATCTCGAAGTGTGGTAAAATTAGTTTGACATTTATATATCCAGGGAAACTTCATCAGACCATTTGTGGTTAAATGTCTCCCTCAAAGGTTATCCCTTGGCCTTCTTGGATCCAATGTGTACTGTACCTTACAATACAGAGGGAACACCACACAGGCATTTCACCCATTTGAGTATGATAAGTAAGAATAGTGCATGGTTTTAAATAGGCTTTGTCTGTGTGTGTTTGAGAACATTCAGTACTTCTGTTCCCCTTCTGATGTCTGGTTATTTTTAGCCGTGTTCTCTCAGGAGCCTTTGGCTGGGTTCATCTGCTTGTTTGTATTCCCGTATCGTCTACCTGCGTGCATGTCTCCCTGTCTCTGCCGGAGTCACATTCTTTTTCGTTCTGACAGAAAAGACGTTAAACTACACATTTGTGCAGAGATGTACACGCCGAGACTTCCATCCTATTCACTTGACAAGATTTCCAGAATCCCCTCTGTGGAAACCTGGCAGTTGGAGACGAGATAGTTCGGCTGTCCCTAAATATCTTAATTTAAATATGTCTGTCTGTGTGACTAAGAGAGACAGAGGAGAATCCAATGTTATTTAAGTCACCAAGGGGAGAATTAAAGCCACAGAACCAGTTTATTAGACCAACTTCTGGGGAAAGGTCTTAGTTCGTAAAACGTCTTTGTCCTATCTTTTTCTCTTCATCCAAAGTAAAGTCAGTAGGGGCTTGGACTGTGAGCTGTAGGGTCGCCGGTTCAAGTCCCCGACCAGACCTAAATATGGAGTGTGGACTGCTCCTTGGAGAGGTCCCAGCCCACCTCCTGCCCTGCCGTGGTGCCCCCCCCTCCCCCCCCACACTCCCATTGCTCCCCGGGCGCTATACAATATTAGACTCCTGGTACTAGGATGGGTTAAATGTCACTGTGTGCTCTGCATGTGTGACCATTAAAGAGGGTTAGTGCAAGATTATCCATTATCCGTTACTTCCCTTGCTTATCATCTCATTCATCCTCCCATCTTTCCTCCTTGTTCTCTGACTTTACTCGTGCATTGATTGGATAATTCTCTCAAAGTATAAGCAGCAGATTTAGGCTTAATCTCCGAGTTTTGGCGGGTATCGAGCATTGATAGTCCATTTTAAAATCTACATATTTACTTGGGATCATTATTCTTCTCACGTCTCCAAGTTCCGCTCAATATATTTAATGACAAAACAGACAAAAATCAAACAATTTAACAATTCTGTTACCCCCTCCTATCCATAATTGCTTATTCTGTCTTTTGAAAAAAGCAGACTACACAATTTAGCTGTTGTCGTTTCTGTTCATCAAACAACCGCATAAGAATAAAATAATGATTTGTTTGTGGCTCGTAAAATGCTACTTGTTAATCTGCTGCTGCCCCAGGGCTGTCAGTCAAATCACAGTTTTATTCCACTGAAGTCGTCTGAAAACATAAAAACAGATCAGTGGTATAACCTCTGCTTTGCCTTTGACTTTATTGGAAGCAAAGTCATCATATAAATAATTTGATTAGGAAGAGGGTATTTGAAGGTTTACTACATCGTGTTTGTTTTTCCTGTCAACATTACAAAACAAGATATTTCATATTCACCTCTTTTTTTTTACGAGTATAAACGAAAAGCACCGTGAATGTAAAGCCAAGAAAGGAAAATACGCTCAAATTTAGCAGGATTACAAATCTGTTTACAATCCTTGCTATCCGAAGGATTTGAGAGGGGAAGGAGGGAGGGGTGGACGGGGGAATCCTCTTTTGACTCAAACCCCGTCTGGGGTCCCTAACACAGAAACGGACAGAGGAGAGCAGGAGATTAGTAGTACAAGCCAGACAAGGTTGCTGATACTGCGGAGCGTTAATCTTTAACAGATTGGGGCTGCACTCCTGTGTCTGGCTTTTCATCTGTGTGCTGTCTGTTGGTGTGTACGTCCCTGTGTCGATTTTGAATGAAGGTCATTCTCTGCGGCGCTACCTTTTCTCAGTTAGCAGTGTTATTAAACCTTGATAATCTCACTTCCCCTCTGAGTGATTGGAGCCACAGGGTGGTCGAGCAGTTAGAGACGTCGTCCTTCTACTGGATGTGGACATTCAAGTCCCCTTGTTGGCAAGAATCCAACCTATAGAAATGTCCTTGAGTGAGATATTGAGTCCCTACAAGCGACAAAGGTGTTGTTCTGTTGAGTAGTTGACCACTGACCCCTATCAGAGACATGAAACCAGAAAAAGTCCCTTTAGATCAGCAACATGTTTTTATTTGTTTAAAGGGGACCTATTATGCAAAATGCACTTTTTGATGTCATTTAATACATAAATATGTGTCCCCGGTCTGTCGGGGAACTCGCAAAGTGTCAGAAAACAAAACCCTCTCTCTTTTCCTCCGTACCCACATCTCTAAAATATTTTTTTGGCTCCTATTAAGTCATTGGCGACATCCGGCACACGTGACACGTCCCAACCTATGGTCTCCGGCACACGTGACACGTCCCAACCTATGGTCTCCGGCACACGTCCCAACCTATGGTCACCGGCACACATGACACAAGGCCCTACAATATATTGCATAATAGGTTCACTTTAACTTCTGTTCGGAAGTTTTTGGGATCATGCAAGAATTGTGCAAACGTCAAGATACATTAAGTGTTTTTACCAGATCAGGGAAATGTGGTGTTTGACAAAAGTAAATGAAGGCTTTTCTGTGTTATACTTCTTCATACTATTATGGGTGGGGATCCTTGTGTCGTGGTTTTAGCATGATAGTATTTCAATTGACTTTTTTTCAACTTGAAACAATGCAGTTTGACTCTTGTTTTGACCAACTTTCAGGCAAACAAGCTGTCCTAACCCGTGAAATCAACAGAAAACGAACTTCAGCAATTATGTATATATAAAGAATGAGCAAAACAATATGGCCATATCAGCCGGTACGATAGTCTTACATTTCTAGATATTGTAAGAGTTAGTGCAATTTGATGTTTCTTTGGCTTGTGGATGTCTGAGATTCATCACAGTCACGTGCTGCACTGCTGATGGTGGTGGAAACACTATCGAACAAAGCGAGTAGTTGTTGTTTCTTCTTGGACGTCCTTATAAAATGCTATTAAATCATTGTTTTCAGGAAGGTCCCCAAGTTCAGTGATTACATTGGTGGTCACATGTCTACTGTGTAAACATACTGTCTCGTCTTCATAAAAACTTCAGTTAAACACGTAAGTCTTTGAGATTTCTTCCGGATATATTTTTCTTTAGGCAGCTCCGTCTCTTTAGGAATCCCAGCTATACGAGTCTGACTTCCTTATGGTGGTCTCTGAAGTGAATGAAACTGTGTTAGGCTCACAAAGCAAGGCACTGAGGTCCCGTCATGCTCGGCCAAAGTCTAAAAAGATGTTAAGATAGGATTGAGGGGATGATTGCAGGTCTGTTCACAATGGTTAATCCACCTCAGACTTTATCCCACCAGAAGGCTTGTGGAATTATCGAGATCCCACTTTCCAAATCTTGGTGTTGAGAATGTCAAGTCTACTGAACATGGAGTCCATATCGACTGATACCAGCTGTAAAAGCTATAATAGACTTATTTGATTGACTAAATATAGAAGTATTTCTATACCATTTGATTATTTATCTTAATTCGATCAATTATCATCGTGGCATTGCATATTGCCTTTTAATGTCTTTCAGCTCATTGATTCAGTTTAAGGCACTGGTGGAGACCAACATCGGAGCTAAAAGCCCTTGAGAATCGGACTCTCATTTGACATAAATGCTAATGTTGTTCTGTGACAACTGTTACATCTTACTGTTATACACTCACATTGTTTCTTATTACATTTAGTCATTTTCTGCACTTTTGTGTCATCATATAGCATAGCAGTAATCCCATCTGCCAGAAATGGATTACCTATACGGGCAGAAAGATGAAAACAGATTCTCGATAAGGTTAATTAGTTATATTTTCTAGCTGCACAACACAGACAAGATAATGGAAAGAGAGTCAGGAGACGAGTTTGTCTGCAGATCAGAAGAGATGAGGGAGATGAAAGTTGTGTTCATGTGTGTGTGTATATTTCATTGAAGCGGTTGGATATGGGGGATTTGAAGAAGATAAAAAGACGTGAGGCGAGCCCAGATAGAAGCTAGTCAGCTGGGCCAGATGTGATCTCTTTCTCCTCCGCTTGATCTGACCACCTGCTTTCTCACTCAGATACACTCACAAAATAAACCAACAGCTATGTTACATTAAATATGGATTCTCTTGGTTCATTGCGACCAAGTGTACCACCAAGCACACACTTCCTCCCGCTGGTCCCTTGGTACCAGGAAGTCTCTGGTCTATTGTGGCTTGGTCAACAGATGAGCTGTAACAATGGGCCTCAGATCAGGAGGAACAGAGAAGGTCACTGTGAGCGAAATGAGATCACATTTACCCAGCAGCCATTCCTCCCACATGTGTGTAATGAGAGCGTGTTGGTTTTGTTGTCTCAATGCTAATTTCTTGTTCAAGCCATCAACAATCGAGCAAGATTAACAACAAAGAAGCAGAAACAAATGCAAGAGAAGCTTAATGCATAGAGAGGAAGGCAAGGAAATATAAATAGAGGCACTTTCCAAATTAAACAATCAAGCATTTTGTCTATAAAAGGCCAGAATATATATATTCAATGTTGCTTACAATAAACGAAATGTATAAAGAATAGAAAAAAATAGATATGAAGTATAGCATTTAATGAGCTTAGCCAACATTGGTCAAGTTCATCCGTCATTTATTTAGAATACAATAGCAAAGACCGCACCAAGACCCCTAAACTGAGCTTAGAACTACTTGTAGTGAGAACAGACTTTTGACATTACGTTATAATTTCTCTTACTGTTTATATATCGTGTAATTGTTTGCAGAACGTTGACATGTCGGTAAAGCTTTCCAGTTGAGGATGTTGACTGTGTATTTTTCCATTCGTGTCAGTGTAATTGCTCGTGGTTTGCTTAAGGGGGTAAAAACACATCCTCTCAGACCTGCTTCTGCTGCATATACGTCAGGGAGGAGAGGCGAGATAAGCCAGACGAGGAGGCTTGTTGAGCTGTGTGTGGATTCTTGCAAATTGTCCGGATGAAGAGACACTCATGTCTCTCATGTCTCATTATCTTTTCGTTTGACTATATCCTTCTCCTTTACCCTATTCTCGGTCAGTCCTTACATCGTTTTATACCTTTCTTTCGTTTATCTCTCCATCACTCCTTAACTCTCCTTTCTCTTTACCCCTACCCTAATTTTTGCCTCAATAGACTCACCTTCCTTTTTTCCTCCCCGGACTCTGGGATCAGTGGCAACTAAAGCTTTGCACTCTGCCTGATTAAGTCAGCGCATGTACTCCCCTCTTTACGTTATCACACACACATGCACCCGCACACGCACAAGCGTCCCCACAGACCTAATCAGCCCTTCTCTTAGTTCTCTCGTTCTCTCACACACTACTTCCAGACCTAATGAAAAAAACCATGAGCTAGGTTTAAAAGAAAAGAAGATGGACAGGCGTAGAGAAAAAAGGTAGATGCGGAAATGTTGATTGATTGGATTGGATTGGTCGAAAACAACTCCTCCAGACACTTTAAATGCCTGTTTCCAGTTTAGAGAATTGTATCTAATCAGCATTGTTGATATCATGCAGAGATGCAGTAAGAGGGGGAAACAGATGGACAGAAAGACAAGTTGAAGATGGCAAGGCTGGTGTTAAAAATACTCATTCTTCATTTGCATTTATTTGCTGGAACGTTCGCTAATCAACTCCCGACAACTTTCGAAACATCGCGTCCAAACGATGTACCTTTCACACATGTAGCACTCATCAGAAGATTTGCTGTTTCGCCTAGCTATAGTGCACAACTTGACCAAAGGCTTTTGGCCGTTCTTGAATGTTTCTACTTATTTTGGCGTCGGCCCTTACTTAAGTTCCCGAATGTCATTGACTCTCCAGAAAGACTTCCACCACGCCAGTCACGATGTAAGCGTCATCAAAACGTCCAATCCCTTGCCATCAATTCACCAGGTCCAGATGATGTCTGGAGTTTAGCACACAATAGGAGACGGTCACGATAGAAAACGTAATCAACCGAACAATCTTATCAGCATTCATTATTGGAGCCATTCTTTTCACCAATAGCTCAATCGGACAAAACACCGACTTGAACTAGAACACTGGCAGAGTAAAGTCCGTTTGATATCCGTTCTGAATTATTCATACATTTCTGATCAGCTCCTCCGGGTGACGCTAGATAATTTCTGATTTCAATGCAATTGTGAGAAGGGGCTACGCTCATACCTTCATATAAATGGAACATTTCCCAACAGGCATGAAATCCTGACACTATGATAGCTGCTAAACAAACACTATTCTGCTTGGTTGTCATTCACTAGCAGCTAAGTGGTGCTTTAATGTACCTTTGTGTATTACGTGACAATAATTTGAATAGACTTAATAGCTTAATAGTGTGTGTGTTTTGTGTGTGTGAAGTAGGAGAGCTCCCATGTTGAGTGAAGGAGAGAAATGCTAGACTTGAGGTCTGCTGTGTGTTTTGTTACTGTACGTGTGGGCATGAGCTCGAGGGAGATGATGTGTTAAGTGAGTAGAGCAAAGATGCACTTTATTGAATGAGCGCGTACACCCGGTTATGATGATGAAGTCTCCCGACGGAACTCTACCTTCTCTAGTCCTTCAGTTGTCTAATGAGAAGCTGTTTTTGTTTACCAGGTGTGAGAGCCGGCAGCCCATAATGTCCCGTGGTGCAGACAAAGGATGGGGAGTGGAAAGAAAGACTGGTTGGAGGTAGAGGCGAAGCAATGAAAAAGGGTGGTGGAAAACGCCAGGGAAATGAAACCACAAAAACTGATATCTAGTCTGAATGATCGATTTAGCCCCGTGTGTGCGTCTGTATTGATGTTTCGGCTTGAGAAGATCGCTGTGTGTGTGTGTGTGTGTTACCGGTTGTGAGTGAAGACACTGAATCTTTATAATAAGCTTGGGGACCTGAACAAGAATCAGTTTGAATCAATCTCAACTAAAGTGGTGAGAACGGTGAGCTAGTGCCGGGCTGTTAGGATCTGCTGCGGTCATATCGAGCACCTCGAGTGAAGTCGACTTGTAGTAATTAAAAAGGGTTTTATGCATGATGGCTCGATAAGATCTCTGTACAAGAAATAGGACTTCTGTCGCCTCGGGGATGAATGTTTAAACCTTCCCGTCTCTGCATATCAGATTCTTACATTGGTGCACATGTATATGGACTTTTGATGTCTTCTATGATGCATTTGAGTTGATCTGCACCTGCGGCAATTGAATAGAGATAATATAAAAACTGTGCTTTGCAAACATATTATTATTATATCAAACATCCACTAAATGAATATCGATTAATCACATGGTTTAAGAAATATAAGCCATTTCCCCCAGCCAACAGAAGTATTTTTCATCCAACCAGCGATCCATACTTGGAGATATTTATAATATAATAATACTTTTTATTTATCGGCTTATTTCATTAACAGATGCTCAGAATATAAACTCATATTTGTTCAATTTAGTTGAAATACTTTCATGATGAACTTCATTGTTGTGATGAGTTTTCCATCGTTCAATCACTTGGTTATCTTCCCACTGTGCAATATAGCGTGTTTAAAAGCAAACCAACTTTGACGACAAAGAATTTGTAAATCATTGTAAAAGTATACAATAAATACATATACTGCACCACTTAAGACCTTAGAAATACTTGCACTTGTTTACTTCTGAGTGTCAAAAACCATAATAGTTTCCTTATCTCTGCGAGTTGTGTTAACTTTACATTTCTGCGCCTGGAGGCTCAGTAAAATGTCCACATCTGAACTTCTGTGAATATATCTCGGAAAAAGGGATAAAAGTAATTCATGAAAGGAGGAGAGGAGGCGGAGGTTAGAAAAGACATCTTGCCTTCACACTTCTATTCAGTTTTTATCCGTAGTGTTCGGTCCCGTCCTTGTACGTCTGCATTTTTTCCATCTCTGTGGTGAAAAGCAATTTGCCGTTGTTGCCTTCGATCAGGGTTATCAACAACCTTTTAAAGCTTTTTTTGTTGTGTAACTCTCTTTTCTTTGTATTCCTCTCAGATCTGATCCACTGCACCAATGAGATGAACTTGAGCATTCCCCAGCTGGCGACACGCTGTTCGAGCGCACGGCCAACTCCAGCTGGGGTGGTGGTCTTCAAAGCCCTCATCGCCACCCACCACCTCATGATGTACGGCAATGAGGTAGGGAGGCTCACACACACACACACACCACACACACACACACACACACTACATCACACACAACACATCACACACCCACACACAACCCCACACACACACACACACACACACACAACACACCACACACACACACACACCACACACACACACACCACACACACAAACCCACACACACACACACACCCACACACACACACACACACACAACACACCACAAATGTAAACATCACTTCAGGGGACATTACATTGACTTACATGCATTTCCTGAGACTTACCATAACCAACACATGCCTAACCCTTACCCTAACCATAACCAAGTCTTCGCCCTAAAAGTAATGACACACAGTTCCAGGGCAGTCAAAGGAAGGCCACATCAACCAATCCATTATTACTAAAGCCTGTCTCGCCCACACATTCATGAGGACATAAACATTTGACACATGGCGTGAATAATAGAAATAGCTTTGGACTGCAGAGAAATGAATTATCTCCACTGTATATGAGCTGGAAGCACGATGGTGAATGAATTATCGGGTGAATTAACTTAATACAAAAACTTTGAAAAATAACACGGCCCTTTGTGGATTTGCAGACTTTCACAATAATTCAGGAAAATTCAAATCTATCCAGCCTCTGGAATCCCGCTACGTTTGGGAGGACGTTTTCATTAATTTACATTTTTCTTTTGACCAGGCAGTGTTCAGTTATTCTAAGAGGAAAGATCACATCAAACCCCCAGCCAGTGAAACGTCTCCATTTATATGCAACAGTGCAGTGCAGTGCAGCTTTTGAAACAGAGCAGATATTAATTCAAGGCGGGAGAGTTGCGGTTTTATTAATTTCCAATAAGGTGGGAAACACAGTTCGTTTTGTTCTTCAAATAAACTATCGTGTCCTGCATTTCCATCCAATCCTCCCGTGTGCAGACTGTGAATAATTCACAACGCAATCCCTTTTTAAAACACAGGAAAAATCACTTTGATATTCGGATGGACTGCAGCCATTTGGAGCCGGTGTATTGTCTAATGTATATTTGATGAAAACAGCAGTCCAGGCACAGGCTGCTTCTTTGTAGCGACATTTTCTTTGATCAAACTGAACACAAATGAAAATATATGATCCCAAGACCAATTTATTACCTTTGAACCTGAGCCAGGCTGGCTGTTTCTCACTTTGTGTTTGCGCTATGCTAACGCGCTGCTGGCTATAGCTTCATATTTATGTCATTTACACCAGAATTGCATCAATTCTCTTTCCTTAATATTGCCAAAAAATACGCGTATTTGGCGAATTTCCCAAAATGTGGAACAATTTGTTAAAAAAACAACACATTTTTGGGAGAATGTCTACATTCTTGGTAACACCTCTGTATATCGGAGCCTTTTTTAGTCCCTATAACCTAATGGGGGTAATCATGGCCATGTGTACATTGGACTTATGATGTACTAGGGCTACATGATAAAAAATTGTAATTATTTGACTGATATAACGATATCAGATGAATTGATTATTTGTTTATAATTGAAAAATATCCGTACATTCATAATAAAAACATATTGACCCGTTACTTAATATTGTGCTACCTTATTAATATGAATATTGCACCTGTCCATATTTCCATTTCCATAAAGCTTTGATTAATTGTGCCTCCCTATTGGATGAACTGGGATGCTAATACACATGTTGAGAGCAAAGGCTAACATCCTGTACCCTTCTTGCTCACACACGAAAACGGACACACCCTGCTCCACATTCCTTACAATTCTCATTAAAATAGGGAAGCATCACTTCCTTGTTTAGTCGAGATCACTTGTTTCGACATTACGTAACACTTCCGTTCGCTGGTTCCTTGTTTATTACGTTAATCAAAGCTTCCTCCCAAAAGAGGAAGACTTGGTGCTGTGCGGTAAACAACAAGCTTCTCGACTCACTGACTCCCAAACAGCAGCTCTGAGATGATACTTCCAGTGCAGAGAATTAGTCAAAGGTTCCTCAGAATTAGCTGCACCACTCACTTCCAGACCCACATACAGTTCAGACAGTCATCACATGACTCCGTGATAAAGGTTTGCTCAAGCTGCGGAAACTCCCTCTGTTTCTTTGTGATGAACCAAGTGGTGGTAAGTAGGTCACAGGGAGCAGCGGGAAGCAGGTCGGAGGTATTCCCCAGCTGAAAGGCGGATTTCCTCTCGCTGTTGTCGCTGTCAGAGTGAACCTTTCTGATGTTGATGTCTCAGCTAGAGCTAATTAACAATGATTGCTGCGCTGTGTTAATCCCTTATAGAGAGGGATGCTTTGCAGAGATCACAACCACCGCAATTTAGCGATAAAACAAATACTAGATCTGGTCAATTTAGGAGGAAAAGAATAGATAGTTTTTATTGTGCTATCATCATTGTGTTGTCTCTCGTATTGCAACGATATAATACCAAAGGGATAGTTTGGAAGTGAATATAATCACATTTAGAAGCATTATTGTGATTAGCTTATAAGACTTCTGTATTGATCCCAATTTGGGAAATTCTTGTCACAGGAGAATGTAAACAAGTCACAGTAATGATTTAAAATAATACGATTAAATGGAAATTAGACGGAGAATATATTCACATTCAACAGTTAAAGATATAGAGTTTACACAATATAAATATACAGAGTAACTTGGAACACAGTATAATAAACTAAAATACATTATACGCACTTTAATTGACAATTGCATTGTGTTTTTCCCCTGTAGCAACTTAATAAGTCAAGCTGTTAGTTTGAAAAATGTTATCGAATTCCTCAAATGAATAAAACACAGCGATACTCTGTTAGCTATATTACACTTTAGTGAGCAATACTTCATACTTCAGCAATACTTCAAGTTCAGTTTACATTTACAGCGTGTCCCGACAACATGCTGCTGTTTAATGGAAACTGCTAACATAATGCAAGTCATTTAAAAGGTGTGTGTGTGTGGGTGTGGGGGGAAGGAAAGGTGACGAGAAAGGGGGTAAAGAAAGTACAGAAAGACATTACAAAGTAGGGAAAGAGAGCAGGAGGAACACAAGTTAATATTGTGGGAGAGAAGTAGGAAAGGTGTTGTAGAAGGGAGAGAAGTAGGAAAGATGTTGTAGAAGGGAGAGAGTAGGAAAGATGTTGTAGAAGGGAGAGAAGTAGGAAAGATGTTGTAGAAGGGAGAGTAGGAAAGATGTTGTGAAGGGAGAGAAGTAGGAAAGATGTTGTAGAAGGGAGAGAAGTAGGAAAGATGTTGTAGGAAAGATGTTGTAGAAGGGCGAGCAGTCGGACAGCTGTTGTAGCCGGGAGCGACAGTCGGACCGGTGTTTGTTGTTGTCAGGGCGGGGCTGCTGACGGAGGCTCGGCGGCCAGGTGGTGTCCCTGCTACCTCACGGCCGCCCCATCCCATTACAGTCAGAGCGGAGAGAAATCTGGCCGTAAAACTTAGAAAGCACAGACCCACAGAATTGGGGTCAATCGACTGTACATTCCTTTTCACATCAACACGCGGAACGCGCTGCAGCTTGGGCTGAAGATGGCCTTGCACATTGTACCGTGAATGCTCTGCCACTAAAGAACAATTACAATGCATGGAAATCCGAGGCTTTTATGTGAAAGGAGAAAAAGCTGCTCCGACACGTCATTTCACTTTCCTTCCTTTGTAGTTTATGATGGATTTAAGTTTCACGTAGCTGACGCTGAAAGCTGCTTTGTATCGTTTTTAGATATTGGCCCATTTTTGGTTTGTGTCGTTTATTGGGTTTTGAGAAGGATGAATGATACAACAGACAAGTAGGAAGAAAGGAATGAATGGAGTTTAAATGAAGGAAAGGAGGAGATATAGGAAATAGTAGTTAGAGAATGTATATGGGGAAGGAAAGGTGACAAGAAAGGAGGGTAAAGAAGTGACAGAAAGTACAGAAAGACATTACAAAGTAGGGAAAGAGAGAAGGAGGAACACAAGTTAATATTGTGGTAGTGAACAAAGGAGATAGGGAGAGAAGTAGGAAAGATGTTATAGAAGATAAAGGAATTAAAATAGGGGCTTGAGAAGGGAAGAAAATAGGTAAGAAGTCAACGAGGAGACGGGGAAGGAGGAAAAGAGGAAGGAAAGGATAAGGAAACCCGTTTTATAGAAGGAATTGAGAAGGAAAGAAAATAGGAGACAGAATAGGTTAAGAAGGAAATGAGAAGGAAAGAAGATAGGGGACATAATAGGAAAGTGGGAGGTAGGGAAGGAAGGAGGTCTGTTAAAGAAAATAGGATCTAGAGAAGGTTAGAAGGATGTAGGAGATGGGGAAGGAAGTGTTTTCGGTTTATATTACAACAGTTGAATGTGAATCAACACACGGTCATATCTGAGCATATTCAAATTGAGTCCATTCATTGCGAGTTGCTCTGGGTGTCAGCAGTTTTAAAAGTCTGAATATTCAGCTTTCAAATCCAATGAGGGAATATATTTACCATTCGGAGCAAATAGCAGGTGAATTAAGTCTTAATATCTCTTCTTTGCCTCAGCTGCCATAACAGTCAGCGCGCTCTGCATCGTGATTAGAGTAACAGTGTGTGTGTATGTGTGTGTGAGGGAATAGTTGACAGGCTGCTATTGACTCGTTCAGTTCTTCACCTCCAGTATTTTCCTCCCTGCCAAGAAGCAATCCTTGCTCCCTCGCAGTGACACTCTCAATCCTAGACGCCATCAAGGGTCCGTCAGTATCTCTGATCACAATTCCCTTTTGTTCGGCCACAAAGCCCCTTTAAGCAGGGATGTCCTGAAACTAGAATGTAGTAGTCGATACCAATACCAGGAAGTAGTCCCAAAAAAAATCTATATCGGTTTCAAGACTGCGCTATATTTAGAATATCTTCACAGCTTCACCTAGCGGTCTGAATACTTTTTGAAAGTGAACCGAAGCCATTAGCGATGCTCCTTTCAAAGCCACCAAGACTCCATTGACAAAAACAATCATTTGACCCTCAAAGCACAAAGAAGTTGCTTGTCTACAGCTGCCTTCATTGGTCGGTTTATTTGTGTTATTTTGTGGCTTTCAGATCTAAAGTCACAAGTCGTCGAAAAAGTTAAATTCCATAAGGGTTAGAAAACATGTCGTATTTGCCCAAAACTTAAATTTTCCGACACAAATGTCAAGGTTAGCATTTGAACCATCAGGGACACTTCTGGAAAGGGACAGCATTATATTAAAACTTAAAGGGACCCTATTCTGCTAGTAAATGTTTCCCTTTCATACAATAGATAGTTACACACCACTACGTAACACTTGCACTTCTATTGGATATCTTTCCAACACATTACGTGATCTGTAAGCGGTTGATCAATCACAACACAGCCGCCCAGCCAACCAACGGAGCAGACAGGGCTCTGGTTTCAGACAGAGGGGGAAAAGAGGGGCTGCGCACATGCAGTATGATAAAAATAAAGAGCTGTTTGAACATTAAAGCAAGGAGACATGTCACAGGAGAGACACTACATACTGATATACACCTGAACATCAGCAGGAGAGGACTCTTAAAGTAGAGACACTACATACTGATATACACCTGAACATCAGCAGGAGAGGACTCTTTAAAGTATGACTTACACTACATACTGATATACACTGAAACATCACGCAGGAGAGGACTCTTTAAAGTAGAGGACACTACATACTGATATACACCTGAACATCAGCAGGAGAGGACTCTTTAAAGTAGAGACACTACATACTGATATACACCTGAACATCAGCAGGAGAGGACTCTTTAAAGTAGAGACACTACATACTGATATACAACCTGAACATCAGCAGGAGAGGACTCTTTAAAGTAGAGACACTACATAACTGATATACACCTGAACATCAGCAGGAGAGGACTCTTTAAAGTAGAGAGCACTACATAATGATATACAACCTGAACATCAGCAGGAGAGGACTCTTTAAAGTAGAGACACTACATACTGATATACACCTGAACATCAGCAGGAGAGGACTCTTTAAAGTAGAGACACTACATACTGATATACACCTGAGCATCAGCAGGAGAGGACTCTTTAAAGTAGAGACACTACACACTGATATACACTGAACATCAGCAGGAGAGGACTCTTTAAAGTAGAGACACTACATACTGATATACACCTGAACATCAGCAGGAGAGGACTCTTTAAAGTAGAGACACTACACATACTGATATACACCTGAACATCAGCAGGAGAGGACTCTTTAAAGTAGAGACACTACATACTGATATACACCTGACATCAGCAGAGAGAGGACTCTTTAAAGTAGAACACTACACACTGATATACACCTGAACATCAGCAGGGGAGGACTCTTTAAAGTAGAGACACTACATACTGATATACACCTGAACATCAGCGAGGAGAGGACTCTTTAAAGTAGAGACACTACACACTGATATACACCTGAACAGCAGAATAGCGCCCCTTTAAGAATTAGAAGTAGACTTTGCACCTCATAGTTTTATTCTCCCCACATTATCATGACTAAATTGACAGATTTATACACACAAAGCTGAACTAACAAGGATGCAAGACAATGTCCTGACTCCTTGTCTAGACATTGTCTCGGCTGTTATCATGCATCAGCGTGTGCCTCTGCTTCAAAGCGGTTAGTATGATAGGCTAGTGCAGTATGTACCACAAACAATCCTGCAGGAAACCCCAACAATAGCGGAGAGAGACATTTATCAGTCCCAGCCACAGACATCCATCCCTCCCCTCGGACTGCCTGGGAGTCCGTGGGTGCTTCCCCTACGAAACCCAGAGGAAGCAGTATGAAAAGAGGAAGGTTACGTTGTTTTGAGAAGATGTAGTGAATGGTTGTACATGAATGAGTGTAATGAGAAATGGGGTCATGTGGAAGCGACAGTTTCTTTTTTAAGAGCACTTGTTGAAATGGGCACTTGACACAAAATCCACCTGGACTACATTTTTTCTTTTTTTTCTAGTATTTCTTTCAATTATTTCTCCAATACTGACTGAGCCTTATATTCAATGTTATGAGATATTTTTTAAAGTATTGCTTGAAAATGGTTTGGTCGCCAATAAGGTCTTCATTCACTGTTCAACAAACTGTAAAATAACAACCTTGTAAAAGGCTATAGTGAACTTTTGATATATTTTTACCTCAAATAACATTACTCAGTAAAGGCATAAACTATCCTGTTTAGCAGGACTGTGCACTTCTTGATAATTAAATAACTGTTCACACGATTTACAAAAAGTGATATTCCTCAGTGTTGAACAATCAATATCCAAACAATGCTTTGCTTGCCAATTGAACACGGCACCAAATCAAACCCCTGCAACCCAAACCTGTCACGTGTAAAGCTAGTTTTTATTTGATGATGAATAGCCTTTTTTTTAGTAGTTTTCCCTCAGTGTACTCGAGGAATGTCACAGCTCAGAGCTTTGCCAGATCACACACGGTACAGTAAACCCGGCGCTATGAAACCCTTTTTTTTAGCAGGAGTTTGTTTTCAAGGACGTCAAAGACCTTTAAAAATACTACCCATCATGCTTTATTCCTCTGGACAGGATAGTTGTGAGTGTCAGCGGGGGGAAATTACCGTCTGATTGATTGCGCCTAAGTGCATCGGGAATCGGGGATAGAGAGCGGCGACTCTGTACATCAAAACTGAGCATAGGAGGGAGATGAAAACAGGGGGGGGGGGGGGGGGGGGGGGGGGGAGTAGACAGAGTGGGAGAGTCATTAAGGACATGAGAGGAGACAGGGACGGCCTGGCGAGGACATGGCGGAAAGTGCTGATGGAAGCAGGATACTTTCTTTTTTCCCTGTGTTAGAAAGGGAGGGAGGGTACAGTAAAGGTGTGTTAGACAAAGCGTTGTGTTTTTACAGCAGGGTAAAGTCGCCGCCACCAGTGTCCCAGATAGCAAACAGCCCATTTGTTTCAGTGACGTCATCGCCTCCTCCTCCTCTTCCTCCTCCTCCTCCTCCTCTGGGACAGCGAGGTCACAGACGGAGGCAGAGATTTAAGATAGCGTGTGTTCAGAGGTGGAAGAAGTACTCGGATGATTAACTTAAGGTAAAGAAGCAATACCACAGTGTTAACATACACGGGTACAAGCAAAGGTCCTGCACTCAAAATTGTGCTGCTATGATTGGTCAACCGCTTAGAGATGTCCCGCCCCTTAGCCTATCACATACAATGTATTGAGCGCTAGCCAGTAGAAGAGCTAGTGTTACATAGTCATAATGTCATTATTACTCCGGTGTGTACTTGGTAATAGTGGGGTTTTATTTGAATTACTTTCAATACTAGTGGGAGGCTTAACCTATAATATAATGTGTCTCGATTTAAATTTCGTATTAATAACTTACATCTGCAAAGTAACTCGAAACTAAATATGTAAAATAAATGTAGTGGAGTAAAAAGTTTTAAAGTAGCGTAATGCGAAAATACTCAAACAACTATTGCCTCGTTTTTTACTTATGTATTTGAGTGAATGTCCTTACACCATGAACGACAGATTTTTTCGAAGGAATGAAAGCCGTAGAGGAAAGAAGGAAGGGAAGAGAGATTTGCTGACTCAAGCACTGTGTCAAAGGGAGCAGAGAGGCTGTTATTTGTGTGTGTGAGGTCACCCCGACTCTGATAGGGTTCACTTGTGATAATCTGAAGAGCTTCAATGCACACACACACAAAGTAATCACACACATGCCTCCTACCAGCTGCTGGTGTGGTGAACATAAAGATAAGTGTAGCGGCACATCGCAGAGCATTAGGTGGGTGTGGGTGGGTGTGTGTGTGTGTGTGTGTGTGTGTGCTTCAGATGGTATCTTATCTCTAAAAAGTAAAAGTTCCAGGGTGAACCCACGACGAGATGACCCCCTCACCACACACTTCTTTACACTCCTTCAGGAAGATAAACAAGTTTTTTCCAACTCAATTACATCGGCCGCGCCTTTGTGATCAATAGAGGAAAGTTGTGTGTGTGTGTGTGTGTGTGTGTGTTGTTGTCCTGTTGTGCTCAGCAGACTCAGCCAGCCAGAAACTTGCAGGGTACGACTAGCTAAATGGAAATTCCCCCTGTCAGGGATTTATTTGTGTTCCCTTTTTGTCTGCGGTACTGATTCAGGTTATTGATCTTTGAGTATTCTGCTGAAGCATAAATGATCGGTTTTGTGCTTAAAACCCGTCCCCAGAACACCCAATCACAGCCCAGCAACCATAACGTGCCTGTCATGCTTTGGATTTCTCCTCATGTTGAATTGGGTTTACCTATAGTAAGAGCGACTCAGCATTTAAGGAAGTAGGTTTATTAGTGTAGCCTTTGCCAAAGGAATATATGTAAGATGCATTAGTTAGCATGTTGTGCTACCAATGTTGCAAAACAAGAAGTACTTCCATGTACAAGGAGCACATAATTAGATAGAGGCCAAGTCCCGCCCATCTACTTCCAACCCATGGGACCTTATTTCGGAAAAATTATATATTGAAGTCAATGGGGAGAGAAAACGTATCTTCGATCCCGTTTGAATTGTGCCACGAATTACACATATGATGTTTGTCAATCTTAACAAATGATTTCCATGTCCAAAAAGTCAGTTTGTCGTAAAACTGTTGAAAAATAAGACTAGGCAGGGCAGGCAGGGCAGGCAGGGCAGGCAGGGCAGGCAGGGCAGGCAGGGCAGGCAGGCATTCTTCTGGACATCATTGTGGTGATAGTGAGGGTAGTCAATCCCTTTTTTTGGCAAGACGGTAGTGACGGCCATCTTGGTGACGTGTGTTGTTGTGCGAGACCAGAGATGTAGTTCATTGAGCAGTTTCACAAAAAAAAAGTCTTACTTCAAAAATTTTTTTTTACTTGCAAAATTATCTTTTAAATTGACAAACATCATATGTGTATTTGTGGCACAATTCAAACGGGATGGAAAGATAACTTTTCTCTCTCCATTGACTTCAATACACCGGAAAAGGAGGGACTTCCTCTCTATAGCTTACATACGTTTTTTCGTGTAACAGATTACGCCTGAAAAAACAAGGCCCATTCAAGTAAAGAAGAAATTGTATGTAGATCCAAAATGGTCATAGTGTGGACTTTTACATTTCAACTGTTAGCTTTAGCCTTTATTTAGTTACTTTTACTTACGCACGATAACATGGACATAGCTATTAAGTATATATTGTGCAATCAAGATTTTTGTCTTTATAACTGTTAAAAATGTAATGCTTTGCCATCGTAGCAGCAGTAACTAAAGGAAGCGTGACTCCTATTTTTAAAACCATTGTTTTAGGATTTCAAACTGAAATAAAACCAGCGACAAAAGGCTGTGGAAGTCAGGTTAGTAATAAGCACCTCTTTATGACATCCTCATACCTTGCTGAACATGTGTGGGGAGGGCAGTGTTTAGAGAGCAAACTCTAGCACAGCTGCTAATGTTCCATGAAATGGCCAAATCCCACTTTCCACCCCAGAGGCAAATGGCATGCAGGGCAACAAAATGAAAGATAACTCTCTTATTTTTCATGTTTCCTGTTATGAGGCAATCTTTTTTCTTTTACAGCGTCTCTTTTAATGTTTGCTCAGTCACTTCTTAAAGCGCACTGCCTCAGAGAAGTCGTTCTACTACTCCCTGCATTAGCTTCTCTTTAAGTGCCATTTTTAATTAGCAGTAGTACTGTAATTAGCTCCGCTGCTGCCACCTCTTGATACAATTGCAGTAAAAACACTTCTATTAGTGGTTTCACTGCATTTGATCTCCAGTTAAACATTATCGAGTCATTTAAAAAGTGACTGATATCCAGAAAATAAACAAATCTCCTCCCCAGTTATGAAGTTGTGAAAACAACCCTTTTACTTTAATCTATACAATGCGTTCCTTCATCAGTTTAAACACCTGGGCCCAGGAGTTCAACACTTTGTAATCTCAATCAGATCCGATCAGATTTGAAAGCCCATCCAGGATCAGACAAGTCGGCCAGATGTTGTCCTGGAGTTCAAAGCAATTCAGGATAGGATCACCCCGATCCAGATTACGATTTTTCATCAACATTGGTTGAAAACAAAATAGGCCACCACAAACGTGACCAAAAAGATGTGATTTGCCATGAAGGCAAAACATTGTGTATTATTTCAGTTAACAACTTTGTCATCTTATTTATATTGAAACATATTTTAAATAAATGGTACAGTACATTTTGCTCTGGTAATCCACTGGAAACCCACCCCTCTGGTGGGAACAGGATTGGGATCAGTTTGATCCCAATCCTGTGTTGTCGGTTTGAACTACCCGTTTTGAAGATTTGATCCAGATTAAAGCTTGGATTGGATTTCCTGATCTGATCGGATATCAAAGTGATCCTAATCCTGTTTTTTGGTTTTGAACTCCCCAAAATCCAAATCTGATCAGATCAGAACTCCATGGCCCCTGAGCATTACGGCACACCCGTATTTACATAAGGTGACGTTTATTATTTACTAATGTGGTTTCTGATTGGCATTAGTTTCATAAATATTAGAAGCAGGGGATGATAGAGTAGGCACATAGGAGGGAGCACATTAATCCAAAGGTATTTCTTTTACCACTACAAACGTTTTGTTACCCAAGAAATACAGTTTCCTTGTATTGATCCCCGCAATGTTGGCAACATAGAAACACAAAAGATATGTTAATGTTATGGCCATTAGATTTAATTATTTCAACTTCTTCCTGGGATTGCATTTTTTTTTTCTGAACACACTTTAAATACTACAATACACCATGAGCCTCGTTCACTGTTGCTATGCAGGCTTTGCCAGACACAAACACACTAATCAAATCAAAAACCTCTTCCCATTAAGATTTTGGAGCCAAACATTGCAACCAAGGAGCTTTATTCATCACCCAAAGTAGCTTAAGATATAAAAGTGAACGGATTAAACGTTTAAATATGTTTATCCAATGTATAATCCTTAGCTTTAAGAGTCCATATTTAGCTCTTTTGGGGTATTCCCTTTACTGTAGTGTGTTCTATAGGTTTTAAAGGCTTAAAAAAAATCCCAAAGTTTATCATTAAAGGATGTAAACATGTCACAGTAGAAGCACTAAATACAAACTTGAAATATTTAGCATGATAAGGCCCCTTTAATCTGTTGGAGATTCATAGAAGTCATGATAAATAGTGTCGAGTTGGCTTTTCATTCCGAAGCAAGTTGCTTCAAGCGCCATTTATTCAACATTATCTATCCAAAAATATAATTCAGAAGTCTAGAAAACAAATTATACCTATCCCTCTAGCATTAAGAACCAAAACTAAACCGAACCAATGTCCTCTATCTTTAACTGTAGACCAAATTCCCAGGAGATTGGCTCTGGTAATTGATGCTGTATTAATGCACTGCTACCTGACTCTTTGCACTTCATGTTTCCTGTCAATAGTGTACAGTCCATTAACCAACACCCTGTTCGCATCAAGCGCTTCAATTATGACTCATGTTGCTAAGCTGCATCATTGACCTCGTCGTCGCACTACACTTATCCACGAGCAAATGCTCCCATGAGAGCTGGAGCCCACACACTATCAGCCTTGTCACCTTGTAGACACACACACACACACACACACACGTTTAAACATAGACGTTGCTTCAATCCCATCGTCTTCAGCACCCACCCAGCTTCCCTTTTGTTTCTTTCACACTTTGATTGGATTTCGAGGCTAAATGGTTGATTGCGTACGAGAGGAGGAGTAATACTACGTAGGAGAAAAGTGGAGGAGGAGGGAAGATGTAGGCGTAGAGTCCCAGCTCGTGTGTGTGTGAGAGTGCACATGTATCTGTATCCATCCACAAGTCTGTTTCCTTGCGTTTGTTTCTCTGCTTGCATAAGAGCTGCTTTCATTCAACCCAGCCCGATCACGACTCATTCTTCTCTTGTGAGTCATCACCTTTCTGTGGAGCTCCGTTTGCTCTCCGTTCAGACACATTTTGTGTAAAGTAGTCGAGCACAGCAGCCAAAAATGAATTCCCAGTTGGACTCTTTGACCCTCTTTTGAAGATAACCGTCTGTATTCTCTGAAAACGGCAGCCACAATATGTTGTGACTTACAAAGAAATATATATTTTGACCCGGGTTTGCCTCCTCCTCCCTGCTGGCTCTTTGTAAACATTGGAAGGTCCAACGAGGCCAGAACTGTTTTCAAGTTCCTAGATGCCATTAAAATGTGACGTCAGTAAGCTGCACACAGCTCTCTGGTTGTTTACCTGACCAGGCTGGTCTGCAAACTTTTATTTTTTATTTTATACCAAAGGGAGGAGAGTGATGAAAAAGATCTACCTCTTCCCATCTGATGTCAGTGAGTGCAGCTCTTTTCTTGGCAGAGTACGCACTTCTGTTGCAGCCCTGAGTAACCATCCGAAATATATGATTTTATTTTCAAATAAAAGTGCGCTTTAATCTTTTAATCTAATATGTAAAGGAGTCAGATGGTTTAATAATGCTGTAATGAGGGGGTTCAGATGGGGTGAACTTTTTGGCATCAGAAATGTCATACACACTGGTTCTTAACGAGCCTTACATTTATTTTTTATCTATGTAGGGATTTCTCTGTTGCAGCCTGGGGCTCACAAGTAAACAGAACTTATCAAATATATTAAGAATCTCCCCAAACTATCCCTTAAAGAATCATGTTTGTAGTAGCGATAAAGCTAGGGGAAAACACAACATGAGAAAGTACACCCCTCCATTTATTTCTACATTGAGGCAATAGAGTTGTGGAACAAAGTAATTCCTCCCTCATGATATTATAAACTTCTATGCATTATTAAAACTCAACAATCCGTTATTCAAAGTGTATTTCCTGGATTGTATTGCGTCATCTCACCTGTACCTGAACCAAACATGCACCCTAGCAGTGGTGGAAAAGGTACTCCGGTCCTTACTGAGTAAAAATAGAATTACTATGGTCTTAAAATACTCCATACAAGGTATAATCCTGAATTACTTCAGTAGAAGTTAGGGAGTATTATCAGTACACTGTACTCGTTCTATCAAAAGTATTAGTATAGTATAATTGTTTTCATCAGTATTACAAGTCAAATAATTGAAATTTTGTAAATGTAGCATGAATTGGAAAGTATGTAAAAATAGTTCTTAAGTACAACAATTGGATCCCATTTGGCCCTAAACCAAAAGTATATGGGCAAGGACGATAACATTATATCGTGTCACACTGAAGGTCACTTGCATATAAGGTTTTATAACGGTGATTATAAAGATTATTATTTTATTCGGCACTCAATAGTATCTTCATCCAGCCACAATCTGCTGTTAAACACTGCAACAGTCTGTACAGCTTCTCCTCTCCATGACATGACTACTAGTTTTCACAAAGGGAAAGAAAAGCACTTCAGGTCAGCGCTGAGGCCATGGTGTTCATTACTAGGGAAACCACCAACTTCTTCCCTTTGGAGAGGAAGAGGGGAGGAAGAGGGTGAAAGACAGAGCCAGCAGCTCTATCTATAGCTATGTTGAGGTGAAGATAGGAGTAGCCCTGGATCGACATGTATCAATAATGCATGAGGTGTTCTCCGATATGCTAACATGAATTATTTGACGAGTCGACCTGCTTCTCCGTCTCCCCCCATCTATATCTCCTCGTATTCTACCACTTCTCTCTATATCTATATCTCCTCTCTATTCCTACCACTTCTCTCTATATCTAGATCCTCTCTAGTCCTACCACTTCTCTCTATTCCTACCACTTCTCTCTAAATCTATATCTCCTCTTATTCCTACCACTTCTCTCTAAATTGTATCTCCTCTCTATTCCCTACCACTTCTCTCTAAATCTGGATCCTCCTCTCAGACAGCATCTTTTCTTGGAACCCTCTCCGTCGAATAATCTAGGGCTCAGCGGGTTTCTGAGTCTGCCTCTCTTCTCTGTCTGTGCCGAGTGGTTTTCTCCCCCTTTATAGATGTTCTCCTTTTTAACTAGATCATGCTTTTTGTGTGGTTCTCCCAGCCTCCGCCTTTTTGGATTTGACCGCCGAGGGTGCACAGCAGCTTCTCGTCAGATGGACTTTTTGATGAGGAAGAGCGCAGTCTGCACACAGATTGAGGCAGAGAAATACCTTGAGAAGTTCTCTTGTTATTTTTCTCTTATTTCTTTCTCTTTATATCCGTGAACATCTTGGGTTACTAAGTAACTCTTAGTCAAGATACGTCCAGACCAGCATATATATCTAACCTCTTACTCTGTCCTGTTGCAAAGAACATAGACAATTCATTCGGAGTGCATTTTACCCACTACCATCTTGGTTTGAGCCATAGACTTTATGAAAGAAGTTCGACCTAGTCAACTTCACATCACCCATTAGTTTGAAGACTATCTTTATGAAGCTTTAAGTTGCTGTTATGGCCATCAACTTCTTGGTTTTGTAGAACTAAGAGAGACATGGGAGGGTGATAAGTACAACCAAATGCTTATAAAGATGCTTTTAGGGCACAAATTGGTACCAATTACTTTCAAAACTAAAAAACACGCTATTGGGTTAAGTTCTAAGACGCAGACGGCCCCCAACCAGACAACACTATCGTAGCAACCTTTTCAACATGAGTAAGCAACACCCTTAACCATGCACTGCTTTATTGTCTATTTTACTACAATGGGGCCATCATTTACTAATTGAAAGTGTTTCAAAGAAGACTTATAACTATGGATAGAGACCATAAACTTGTTTACATGGGGTCAAATCAAGTGAGAACTGGGATCATTTTCTCATAGACTTTTATACAATCGGAATCATTTTTGCCACCAGTTGAGTCGCCCCCTGCTGGCCAAAATCCTTTCCCAGATGGGACCTGAATCCCTTCATGGGACGGCATAAACAACGTTTTGTCCCCAAAGCGTGAGCATACACACAAAAAAGCGATGAGAACAAACTCAAATCCTTTATGCCTTTTTGAAACAATCCCAGAGCCCTTGGAAATGTGTCAGTGCAGCTGAATCCAACACACATGCCCGCAAGCATATTTGTGTTCGCAAACACACACGCACACACACACACACACACACACACACACACACACACACACACACACACACACACACACACACACACACACACACACACACACACACACACACACACACACACACACACACACACACACACACACAGGCTCCGATGCTCCGAACAGCCAGTGAGGGCTGGTTTCATGCCAGAGAGGGAATTGGCTAACTGGCAAATCTCGGATCATTTTAAGTCAGTTGGACAGAGACGGCCTTAAAGTTAAGATGCTTTTGGGAAGCCTGAGGCGTCACTTCCCAAAACTATGGATGATGGCCAAGACCATTTCCACTGCGCCGCACATGAGGGACAAAACGCACGTTGGATACAAGTCTTAAGAGAAAGAGTCAGAGTTAAATCTGAAGTCTAGAGTTTAAGCCATATCTCAAGTCTCCCAAAGGGTTTGACTTGGCAACAATATTTCTGGATGTTTTCACTGCAGATTAATTATATCCTGTTCAGTAGTCAAAGTTATATAAAGGAAACAGATGTCTGACTATCTCAAAGCTCAACCTTAAGTTTTGAATATAGCTGTATTTGTAAAATCTCATCTGTTGTTGAATTCTTTGCACCTGCAGATAAATAAGACTCAGAGGCCAAAAGCATTCACTTGTGTGTATGGAAGTTGTTATTAGCAGATGGAAAATAACATTATTCTTTGATCTCAATCATATGAAAAGGCTATCAAATTTGATTTATGATGATTGTAAAAACGACTAAGTACGTTTATTACAGTATGTACAATTCAAGCCAAGCTGTTTGATGTCTTACAACTTTGCAAATACCATTTTATAGTCAGTCACACCATATGCCCATTTAATATTTCCGTTATATGATGGCCTTGATGAGTTGAGTTAGCACTGTCTGAACCTTTTGGAGATGGGGGTGTGTATATTTGACACTAGGTGCATTTTTCTGGGCCGATTCCATTTGTGATTATATGTGTAAGTACTATAACTAAAAGCATACACAAACAGTATTGCAACACCTTTGACTTCTATAGAATATGAGACCGGTTGCAAGCATTGGTCGATCTTTAGCTTATACAGTTGAATGTAGTTGTGGTTAACTTTCGGTACATAATCTACTTATCCCAAGGTTTTGGAAGTCCTACAATTCAAGGATAAAACTGACTTAATAGAGATTTCAAAGACATGGGGGGGCGTGTGGCGCAGTGGATAGAGCGTAGGTGTTCCGATCAGGTGGTCACAGGTTCAAACCCCACAGCA